>PVJL010008528.1:0-66008 GCA_004026885.1 Lyroderma lyra
CCATCTTGTCTTCTCTCCAGGCTTTGTTTTAAAGTCTATTTTGTCTGGTGTAGGTATTGCTATACCCCAGCTTTTTTTTATTGTTTTTGTTTCCATTTTCACAAAATATCTTTTTCCATCCCTTTATTTTCCATATATATGTGTGTTTCAAAATGAAGTGAGTCTCTTATAGGCTGCATATATAAGGGTTTTGTCTTCTTATTCATTCAGCCCCATCTCTATTTGGATTAGAATACTTAATCCATTTACATTGAAAGTGATTGTTGAGAAATATGTAGCTATTGATGTTTTATTATTTATAATTTTTATCTCTTTTTTTTCATCTTAAATAAGTCCCTCTAAGATTTCTTGTAATAGTGGTTTGATGGTGATGAATTTCTTTAGCTTTTTCTTATCTGGAAAGCTCTTTATCTGTCCTTTGATTCTAAATGATAGTCTTACTGGGTAGAGTAATCTTGATTGTAGGTCTCTGCTTTTCATCACATTGAGTATTTCATGCCAATCACTTCTGGCCTGCAAAGTTTCTGAAGAATTCAGCTGCTCCCTTGTAAATTACCAGCTGATTTTCTCTTGCTGCATTTAGGATTCTTTCTTTGTTTTTAACCTTTGCCATTTGAATTATAAAGTGTCTTGGTGTGGGTTTGTTTGGGTTCATCTTGTTGGGACTCTCTGCACTTCCTGGACTTGTATATCTAGAACAGTTCAGTCATTATTTTTTCAAATAAGTTCTTGATCCCTTGCTCTTTGTCTTCTCATTTTGGTACCCCTATGATGTGAATGTTCTTACACTTGATGTTGTCCCAGAGGTCTCTTAACCTCCCCTCATTTTTTTTGGATTCTTTTTGCTGTTCTGAGTGGGTGTTTTCTACTGCCTTGCCTTCTAAATCACTGATTTGATCCTCTGCTTCATCTAGTCTGCTGATGATTGCTTCCAGTGTATTTTTCATTTCTTACTATATTCTTCACTTCTGAATGGTTCTGTTTTATGATTTCTATGTCATTTTCCATGCTTGCTATCTCTTTGTTGAAGTTCTCACTAAGTTCCTTGAGCATCCATTAACCATTGTTTTGAACTCTGTATCTGGTAGGTTGCTTGCCTCCATTTCATTTAGTTCTTTTTCTGGAGTTTTCTCCTATACTTTCATTTGGGATATATTTCTTTGTCTCCTTATCTTGCTGCTTTTCTATGTTTGTTTTTATGTATTAAGTAGATCTGTTATGTCCCCCAGTCCTGGCCAGGTGGCCTTATGTAGTAGATGCTCTGTAGGGCCCTGGCACAGTTTCCCTAGTCACCTGCTATGAGTGTTCTAAAAGTGTCTCTTGTGTGAGTTGTGTATGTTGTCCTGTTACAGTTGAGCCTTGATTGCTATTGGCACATCAGTGGGTGGGACTGATCCTCAGGCTGATTGATTGCGGGGTTGGCCACATCCACAGTTTATGGGCTGCTGTGTGGGAAGCACACCCCACCGAGTGAGATTTGCCCCAGCAAACTGTGGTATCTGTTGAGACCGCCCTTTGTGAGTGCCACTTGTAGGGCTAATTGGACAGTGCTCTGCTGTGGTGTGTAGCCAACCTCCAAGTATGTTGGTTTTGGGATTTTTGGTGAGTGGCTCTGGTGCAGGCCCATGTTACCCACTGCTTGGTGTGAGTTACAAAGTGATCCCTGGTTGTTTGTTGGCTGTGCTACTCCTGGAGGCACATGGGAGAGGCCACGCTGTGAACTGAAGATGACTGCCACCACTACCAGGCATGGGGTAGGCTCCACAAAAAGCCAAGACAACCCAAGGCTTGTTGCCACCTGCCAGCTCTCTTAAGGTTCAGCAGCTAATAAAGCCTTGTGCGGTATGCAAGTTGGGTAAGGCAGGGTCTCAGGGAATCACTAGAAAGGGAAGAGTTGTGGTCACCAGGTTAATAAAGATTCTGGTTTGTTGCTAGTGCTGAACCTAGAGCTATTCAGCATCAGTCTCAGAGCACTGCGAGGCCAGTCACTGCCTACCTGGGACTGATAGTTTTCAAAGAAAGAGTGCTGGCTGCTCATGGAGGAAGTTCCTCTGGCGCTGAGGAAGTTGAGTGGGGTCCCAGTGGAGTTCAACAAACCAATTCAGATTCAGATGTGGCCATGTTCGGGGAGGGTGCAACACAGGAAAGATTGTGCCCATCTGCAGGTTGCACCAGAGGAGAACTCCACACAAGGAAAATGGTTATTGTCCTCCAGCCCTCACCCTAAAGCCACACTTCAGTCTGCTCCCTCTATGCCTCCGGTGCACCCCTGGGTCACTGTCCCTTTGCTGGAACCCAGGGTGAGTACCTATGAGTAAGTATGTCTCTGCAGGGACTCTTAAAGAGGATGCCTGGTTTTCCTGCAGCCTTCCAACCCACCCAGAGAGTTGGAATTACCAGTGTTTTTCACAGCCAGATGTTATGGGGTCTCCTGGTCTTGGCATCAGTACTCCAGGCTAGGAAGCATAGTGTGGGGCTGGGGTCCCTTGTTCCTCTGGGGAGATACCCCTCCTGATTCTCAACCACCACACGGAGGTTTGGGGCCAGCCTGTTTCACATCTGTGCTCATCCTACCAGTCTTGACATGGCTTCTTCTTTATATTCTTAGTTTAAAAACTTCTATTCAGCTAGACTTCAAATGGTTGTCAGGTTCATTGTTCTATACATAGTTGTAATTTTAAATTGTTCACGGAAGGAAGCAGGCACAGTGTTTACCTACTCTGCCATCTAGGATCTCCAGTGGTAGAAGGCAATCCTTAAGCTTTACAGAAATTCCTATTTTTATAGTTTTGTGTTTATCTGTGAGTATTTTCAAGGGTTTTGTGCATAAATGGTATGATTTAAGGAATTACAGAATGATGTAGAGGAGGACATGGAGGGCACGAAATGTGACATGGTTTTACATGACACTAGGTTTCTTCCCAAACTGAAATTTGAAATCTGAATCTTTCATTACCCATAAATTGTCTCTCTCAGAAACAACGTACAATGAGTTGGAAATGTCTACCACTCTCAAAGTTAAATAAAACTTAACTTTAGTATAGATATCTAAGTAAAAATAATCTTTTAATACTTGCCTTTGTCTTGTTTTAGAAAATCCTCCATTGCATTCAGTGTCTCAGTAATTGTTGCACTGACACTTTGATAAATGGAGAGACTGTAATTACAAAACATCTGGAAGAAGCTAGGAATTTCCAAACTTTGCACAAGATCTTCTTTTTTTGTTGGCTCTTTGAATAAAGCTGGAAAAAGGTAAGGCTCTAGTAAGTCTGACTCTGACATGAAATATGACTGAAAAGCCTGGTCAAATTCTTGCTGCATCTGTTTGAAGATGTTAAAACTCTTATTAAAGAGGAATCCCACATCCACAGTCAGCTGGCTGAACACATGCTCTATTTGGGTCAGTTGTGCATCTTCCTCCAGGACCTTTTCACCAATGGGGAGGTCTTTTTCATTACCTTCATGGAAAGGAAACAGAAATTCATATATCTTCCTGAAAAACTGTCCAATCTGTGGGATGGGGGACAGAAATGGAAATGGAAATTTATTTTCTTTATGGACTATTTTTTATTGTTAATGTAAAGTCAATTTACAGTAGTCATTACAAATCAAGAACAATTCTGGGTAAACTAAACACTCTTGTACTGGCTTTGATTTTGACTATGGAAATAGGATCTGAAATTCCTTTTGGTTTATGTTTGCCTATCAAAGGCCTAAAAAGGCCAAGTTTTCAATATTGCTGACAAATGCAATTTACTGGTGGTGGTTGACATGCCATGGTCTAAAGGTACTGTGTAGATAGCCTGAAAATTGTAAACAAGGCTCTTCTTGTCTTTCACCTCTGTCTTAGTGTCTTAGTTCTCGTTTTTCCTTCAGTGAAATATCATTCATGTCTTTATACTCTCTTTCTCATCTCATCAACACATCCACACTGAACTATTGATGCCTAATACAGCTAAATAGGCTACTTAGGGATGGTTATTTATTTGCCGTAATCGAAGCCCTCCTTGAGTAAAGTGAAAGGAGTGAAGCTCTAGTTATAGAATTCCTTGCTCATTTGGAAGAAGATTTTACAGCAGTCACACCGTAAAGTACCAGTCTGTGGCCTTTTGGGAACCTGGCTGCACAGCAAAGCTTCATCTGTGTTTACAGCCAACCCCCCATTGTTCATGTTACTACCCGAGCTCTGCCTCCTGTCGGATCGGCAGTGGTATTAGATTCTCATGAGAACGTGAAACCTATTATGAACTGCCCATACAAGGGATCTAGGTTGCATGCTCCTTATGAGAGTCTAATGTCTGATGATCTGAAGTGGAGCTGAGGTGGTGAGCAAGTGCTGGGAAGCAGCTGCAAATAAGATTAACATTAGCAGAGAGATTTGACTGCACAGAGACTATAATAAATCAATTGCTTGCAGACTCATATCAAAACCCTGTAAGTGGTAAGTGACAATTAAGCTGCAGCTGGTGCTTGAATCATTTCCAAACCACCCACATCCAAGGAAATATTGTCTTCCACGAAACCAGTTCCTGGTGTCAAAAAAGTTTGGGACCACTGTTCTACTTCATCTATGTGACACCCAAGTTTGTGCCAGAACATACTTGCCTTTGTATGATAGTGACATGACCATGTTGTGTGTTATGAAACATAACTACTAAACATCATTGCTGTAGCATGCCACTGCTGTTCAAAGAATTTTGTAGGAATTCTTAGAGGACTCATGCCTTTCTCAAAAAGTAATCTGGGTGGATTGTCTGCCTCTACCTATGCCAGCTTCTGTTTACCTGATTCCATTTAAAAAAATAAAACTTCAAAGCCCTAAGAAATTTTCATAAGTCCATACAACTGTCACAGGTATGAATAGTCCCCAAACCTCCTGCATTCCAACCAGTGTTTATTCCATCCTATTCTCATGTATTAAAGAGTGACAGTGACTATAAAAATAGAGCAGATGCAATTAACAGTGGAGGCAAATTAACTTGGCATATGAATCATCCTAAAGGTTGCTCCCTCTATAATTGGGTATGGCACTGCCAAGCCAGGAGCATACTCTAATTAGTGCATGTTCTAATATGGAGAGGAAATAGTCATTCTATTTCATACTCAGCTCACTTGAAGGGGAAGGGAAAATCAGGTCAATGGAATAGGAGACTTTTATGGGCCAGAGCTCATCCTATTCAGGTCACCTCCCTTTGTGATTCTCTATTCCCAGAAGATAGCCAAAGGGGACAAAAAAGAAAACATGCTAGTCCTAAAAGACACGCATGGGTAGAGTTAAAGGGGACAAAAATGTATGTGTGTTGTGTGGGTGTGGGTGTGCATGCACATATGTGCACATGTTCATGCACATATATATGCATGCTCCCACAAGAGGGCAAGCCCATTGAAGTCGAGATTCAAGAAGCAGAGAATGTTTTCAAATGTTTGGCCTCTGGGGGGAAAAAGTTAAAACAAGTTGAAATCAGATACTATAATACTATAATTCAGAATGCAATTCAGCCAACATTTATTAGATATCTACAATGCTTTAGTGAAGATAAATAAGATATGGTCTCTGCTTCCAAAGAGCTTACAATCTACTATGAACATGCTCACCAAAACCAAATCCAATACAGAAAGGTTCCGGGTGTTTCTAAGACAGATACGCATGTAGCATCATTAAAGGGAGGGACAAACACTTAATGGCTGTTCTAACTTATAACCTGCATATACACAAATGAATCATATATACGCATGAATGAATGTTAGATCGTAAATTGCAAAAGGCCAATATCAGATCTGGCATCCCTATTCTATATATTAATATAAATTAGTATTTAAAAAGGAAGCTAAAGTGGGTACCTTAAGAACTTTGAAATCCTGAGCTCTATTTTCCCCTTACCGTATTTTTCACAGAAGACTGACTAGGTTGGCAGGTTGTATAAAATCTCATGCAGCCACTTTCTAAGCAAGACTTGCATTCACCCCAGGAATCTGTCAGAGACTCCTGGCATAGCCTTTCTTCCTCTTCCAGATGTTCTTGAACTTCATTCATAAGTTTCTGAGCTTCCTAATTAAAAAGTAGATACAAACATCTTATTTCCAGTTCATGCCTCTATGTGTACCTTAGTTGATTTCACCCTTTAAAAAATATACATCTTCTAAATGACTTCTTTATTTCTTCTTTAGGCTTCTAGCAGCTGATAGATCTACAACAAGGATTTCTCTTGGATTAAGCAAAGAGCACCTATTGAAGACTGTGCAAACCCTATCCTTCTGTTCATTTATTTATGCAGTAGGTATTTACTGAATGCTTGCTATGGGACAGACATTAGATATGGGTGAAGCAGCAATGCAGAGGCAGTCCCTACTCTAGGGAATTACTGTAATGAAGTTGTTTACTTGTCTGTCTTCACATCCAATCCTTGAGGGATGTGGGAAATGGTTTTAAGGCTTAGAAAGTTGACACATTTATTTTATTCATTTACGCTGCCTTTAATTTTTGTATGTATTTAACATTGCAAGAAAGTGTAATTCTTGTATATGAATTCAAATCTTTCCATTGAGGTAATTCTAACTACAGAGTTGCTGTATTTTGGGGTATCTTCATTATTCTTTTCCATATTCTGAGCACTCCCTCTTGTGGTGCCTTCCTGTACTTGGTCCCACTCTGGGTGATGAGGAGCCCAGCAGAAGTGACAGCCATACCCTAAGCCTAGACCCCTGGCCTCTCCGTAAGCATGGACTTCTGAAAACAGGCTCCATGCCTGAGATGAAGTTCAGGGGAATTATGAGGTGTAATGGACCCATCCATAAGACAGCCTCAGCACTAACGGCCATTCTCTTAAGTGAAAACTACCCGAGGGAGCAAAGTTTCTGTACTTAGAAACAATTTCGTCCGGATCTTCACCTAGTACAAAAGAAAAATAATTCACCCTTTTCTGGTGTATTAAGCCCAAAGAAGCACCTGGGCACTGATCATCTGCATCTCCTTTTCTGGGCTTGCATTGTCCAGCTGCCCTCATGGCAGAATCCTGAGGCTTAGGCCAGGTGGCATTTACTCTGACTCACATAAGAAAACTGGCAGGGCCCCAGTCTGCCAAATGCACTTAGTGACCCAGACAGAATGTTCTTGTCTCCTTGGGCTTTTCAGAGCAATTCTGGAACCCTACATTTTCTCAAGAAAGGTTGCCTCACTTTGGCAGGTGACAGTACCACCCAGATTTTCTCAAGTCTCAGTTTTTAAATACTCTGGTCATTGTCAACGTAAACCTAAATTCCAATATTTCCAAATCCAAATTACACTCACTTGTACCCTTGGGCAAATGATTTAACATCTCTTTGCCTCCCTCTCCTCCTTAGCAAATAGAAGTAACAATAGGACCCACCTTTTAAGGTTTTGTATTAAATAAGGTAAGCAAGCAAGGCACCTAGCACATTATCATTATCTCAGATTTCCTTTCACTCACTTCCAAGAGTATAACAAGAGACAGTTACCGAATCACACATCCCAGTGTGGTAGTGCAATGTTGCCATGGAGGAAGTAAATCTCTGGTTTAAGAATGCTTTGTCCATTCCTTCCAATCCCCCATAATATCCCAGCCGCTGACAGTGTCCATATCTGTTCCTATAGCTCACAGTTTATCAAAGTTCTGTATAAATCCGGAGTGGGGGCAAATCGCTTTAAACCACTCTAGGGTTTCCCATTTAAGAAAGAGTGAGTTGCAGATGCTCTCACCAAATATTAATAGGAAGGGGCTGAGGAAGGCAACCTTGATGACACTGGGTCAACTGAAGATGGGTGATGCTCTGTACTGGGAGATTGGGGGTGCCAAACCCCAAATTTGCCACTTCATAATTTGTCTAAAGTATCCTTTATGCTAGGTTTAAAGTAATTTTAGGGAGAGAGGCTTAGTAAACAAGTTTTTCTTTTTATACTTAACTTTTTAATTGAGTGTCCAGATCCTAAGAGTCTAATGCAATGAATTTTTTTTTACAATAAATATGGTTTGAAGGAAAATAAAAATTCTACAAGTCCTAGGATTCTTCAGGGCCAGACCTGAAACCAACACTTGCTTGCTTGACCCACCCCTAAATGCAACATTCCTTTCATAGTACTACACCCTGGGCTTGCTAGGTAGCTGGGAAAGGCAGAAAAACAGAAAGTCACTGAGTCCTGTGGGCACAGCAGCGGCCGACTTTCTTTCTGGTCATTCATTACAGACTTGGGTTAACACGTTAATTGACATCTTGAGCCTCAGTTTCCTTAGCTGTAAATAAAAGTAATGGTTTATCCAGATGTTGGAAGGATTACATGTGATTATGTGTTTTGTGAAGGGCCTGTAAATGGTATCTGGTGTCATTATTCCCAATGGGCAGGTTCACAAGCCCACCGGGGAAGAACCCCATTCAAGGCATTTCACATTCTCCTCATAAGGAGTTATTTTTAATTTCCTGAAAACCTTTTGATTGCTCCCAAAGGGAGGAGGGCTTTCAGCTGCTGGTCAGGCAATCTCCTTTCCTTTCTAGGGAACCTGCTTGCTGTGGGGCGTAGGTGTGGTTGTAACATCAACCAGTCTGGTGACAGGCTGACTACAGCTTTGTAGTCAGTTTGTCACACAGCACTACTCCATTTGCTTACTGGACACCCACAGGTCACAGTAAAGAGAATTCCAGTAGTTATCTGGAATTCAGTGACACCAACTTTATAGATATAGGGAGGAAATATTAGAACTTGGATTTGTATTTTTTTAATTTAATTGACTGGGGAGGAGACATAGGGAGTTGTTTAGTGGGTGTAGAGTTTCAGTTTTGCAAAATGGAAAGAATTCTGGAAATTGCTCAAAAATGTGAATGTACTTAACACACTAGAGCTGTACACATAAAAATGATTAACATTGTAAATTTTGTTGTGTGTATTTTACCACAATTAAAATGTTTTTTAAAAAAATAATTTTAAAAATAATTTACTCTCATTGTTAACATTTTAAATATTTTCCGAGTTATTTTTGTTACACTTTTATTTCTTCTCTAAGGGTAATATGAGAAAATAATTTTTTAAAATTTAAATTGTTTTGAATGTAATGTTAATGGTTAATGCTGTTAAACTATGAGCCATGCAATGTCTATAATTTTGAAATGTATTGAGCTTTATAATGATAACACATAAACAGTTTTCAACATCTTTCATGGATATTTGAATATAATGTGTATTTTCCATCAGTAAGATACATCGTTTGAACTACAACTATTAAGTAAGGTATTTGAATTAAAGAAAGTGGTTAGACTGATGTACTCTGTTGTGGTGCTAATGTCAGACCATTGCATGTGGCCAATGGCACGTGACCCTGGGGAAGAGGGGCCCTCAACATTCCACAAGCAGTGACACTGGCTGCCTTTCTCTGTGTTCACTTAGCGTTGATTGCAATGAATTGCCATTTAAGAGGACTGAGTAAAATGATTGTTTTTATTATTTACTTTTAACTAAATTAGCCCTCACTAAATAGATAAGAGGATAAAAAGATCCTTGGGAAAAAAACCTTAGCAGATTAAAAAATTATGAATAATTTCAGCTCAGAACTGACACTTCTTCATTCTGAGCTCTTTATTCACCAGGTGACAGAGTAAAAAGATGATTTATTTACATCTGGCAAATTGGCTAAAAATTTTTTAAATATCTAAGTTATTGGAAATATAGGTTTACATCCACTTAGCTAACCATGAACCCCAACCTATGTGTATTTTGTGCCTTGAGCTATTAAGGGTAGAATTTGTATTTCTAGTTTATAAATAAATTAATTAACATGCATATATTTAGGAGTGAATACTAACAAATATTTCAATAATAGGGATAGGGCATCAAAAAACTTTGAAGTCCATTAATCTAGCCAAAAACTTCCCAAACACTTTTAACTCAATGACCTAACTCAGAAGGGTGTAGGATAAAGCCTTTTTAAGAAAGCAGCACTTCCCAATCAAAGGTGAATCTTTGAAATTCCTGGGTTTGGAGTCCTACAAAGGTCTATTCTACAAGGAATATGTTCTTTGAAAAAATTTTAAATTTTCTTCAAACTTTTCCTTTAACTTGGGCTGCTCCCCAGAAAAGTTTGTATTAGGGAAAATAAGTAATTCAATTGCCCTAGCAGGTACAATATTTATGGTCCAGCTATGTTTAAGAACAGATATTATTTTCAATTACTGTACCTGCTTTTCTCTTCTGCATTTCCTCAGGGTTTTCATTAAATTAGTATGTTCCTCCTCTCTCCTTCCCAATATGATTTTCATCTGCTTCATACCAATCAAAGCCTTCTTCACCTCTTCATCTCCATCTGTCTCCCGAGCCTTGGAAAAATCTGAAAGATAATGTTGCAGTTTTTGTCTTTGAGATCTGATCAGATTACATGCATCTGCATCAGAAGACAATGAGTTCACCAATTTTTCATGTCTCTTAAGTAGAGGCTTAATTGTTCTTTCATAGCATCAAACTCTGAAAGCAGATCATAATGAATTAGTAGTCAGCTGCCACTTGGACCCAGCTGCCGCATGGATGATACCGTCTGTTCTTCACTGCTGAGCTCCTAGACAAGTCAAAGTTCATTTAATCTCCTTCTTGCCATTTTCCTCAAGGCTTGTTTTCATTTATCTAATCTTTTTTCCTTTCACTTAAAACCCAAGTGTGTTTATATTAGAGAAAATTTCAAATTTTCTTCACAATTTATATTAAATGCCCAACTAAGAACCTCAAACACAGTGAACAATTTCTCTTTCTTTCAGCTTTAGTATCTTCCCAGGAAGCCTCAGTCCTAAAAAGTATCTCATGTAGTACAAGATTCTTTAATAACCTACTGGACATCTCTTGCACACCTTTAATAAACCCTTCGTGATTATAAAATTCATTGTCATTCTCTCTTCACAATAACCAGTGTGGCTTCTAAGAAGTTTATTCTCACCTTCAAATTTAATTATAGACCCCCCAAAAGCAACATTTTAACTAACTCATTTTTCTTAGTGTTAAGTACCCAAAGTATATATTATCAAGCAAAGGTCAGAAGTTAATGAGCACAGAACAACCAGATTCAATGTCATTACAACCCATTCTTTTACTATCTCAAGAAACTACACGGATTACTTTAATTGTTTAAATTTTTCAAATGCTAGCAAAGAATTTCACTGTTCATTAAAATTGTGCTTAGAGGACACTAAACATCTGGATGATACCAAGAAATGCAGTAAAAAAGTTGGCACGTTTTATCTGTGTGATAGCAAACATCTGGACATGCGAACGTTCTCAGATACTCGATTGGAATTTTCTATTTTTGTCCAGATGTTTGGCATCACGTCTACTTGTGTTAAGTGCCTAGAGAACGTCTCACCGTGAAACTAGAGGGCCATAATGCATATGATTATCTCTTAACTGTAAATCACTGTAAATGCCAGCAGGCCATGCAAATATGCAAACAGGACACTACTCAGATAAAGAAACTAAACATACCCTTCAGGTTTCCATGGATAGCAGTTTTGTCTTCCCAAGTAGGTGCACAGGGACACTCTTTCAACCCTACCAGATACACAATAAACAGCAAGAGTGGCGGCTTCATGTTCCCGCTGTTACTGCAAAGGAAAAATAAACTTGCATCAAACGCCTGCCATTAGCTCAGTTTCTGTCGGCATCAATTGAAAACATATGGTGATCCCAAGCATTTTTCTGTAAATTTTTCTTTATGACTTTAGACAATTCATGCTAATAGGCCTGGGACATAAGGAAACCTATAATATAATTTTTTTTAAAAAAAAGATAACCCAAGTCTCTTTTTTGTTTATAGTCTTTATGCAGTTAAACAAGGTCTTCATCTGAAGTAATTGAAATGTAAGATAACCAATAGCGTGGCTCACAACCCCCTAGAATCCAAACTTCATTTTATTTCTTTGTCAACAGTAAGCATCCCCAAACACAGAATTAGCTAAAATACATCGAGGAAATGTCCCCTCTTCAATTCTGAATCCTCAGGTGAGTTTTCACATAGATGGTTAACTACTTATATTCTTACAACATTTTTTTTTTGTGAAAGCAAAACAGCCTGACACATTTTTCTCCTACTTCTTACAAAACCCACCAAAATACATGCATAGTGAACAGTAAATTGTTTCCGCTCAGATAATGAATTTCCTTTTAAATTTAATTTAATATACATTAATTATAAACATTCCAAATGAAAATGTTTAAAACTTTACTAAGAAAGTTATATGAATTAAAACAACTATATGCTCTAATAAAGTTAAATCTATAAAATGTTAGATGATCTTAACTCCTCCCTAAGGGCGTATTTATCTACATTATGTATATTTGCTGTTTTGGGGGAAAATTCTTCATTATTTAATCAACATTTGGAATGTTTTTATTCATATAATAATAAAATAACATTGGCACTAGTAGTTACAAAGTTATCACATTTTACATACATCTAACATTTGAACTAACTCCTCACCTCTCATTAAGGCCTTATTTACCAAATGAAACTTTTTAATATATTTACCATTAACTTTGAAGTATCTCTGCAGTGAGGTTGGCACCAGCTTCTGAAAGGACCTTCACTTTTCTCTGATTTAATTTTCATCTGTGTCAGGGATTTAGCCTTGTTGCATTAATTTGATGACACAGTTCTTAATCCTATTAACCTAACATTTTGAGATTAAGTGTTTTAAAATTAGGTAGGGTTTAGAAAGAAACACTAGAGGGCGAGCTGTGCACATGATCAGAAATAATGACCTTGAGTTAACTTTATTTTATAGAAATGTGTTTGATAGGACTCACTACAGCCTTAAAATATATTTTAATTTGAAATTTATGGTATGTATATTCCTATGTAGGCAAACAAACTTCTTTGATTGGAAGCATAAGCAACAATATGAAATAAGAGTGTGTAAAGTTAGATAAAACATTTGAAGATTATTTATATAGCTTGGCATTATAGTTTTACTATTATTCAAGCACATTTTCACTAGATAAAGGGATAAAATTTAGCATATAAAAATTCAATAGATGACTATTTCAGGCTCACTACAATTTGACAGTTTATTAGCCAACCTGAACATGTGTCTCCCTAATAATTCGTTTTAAAACAATTTAGCTGTTAGTTACCTTAACCAGGTAGAGAATGTACAGTGATGGTTCTCTCTGCCTTTGGAAATCTGAATGTCACCTTGGGCCCTCTTTGAAGGTTTTGAAAGATTAATCAATCAATACTTATTATGCGCTCAGTACTTTCTAAGCAGGTCAGATTGACAGTTCTGAACTGGTCTACCTGCTTTTTGAGGGCCTTTAGAAGTTGGTCCTTGTGTTTGAGTAACTTGTCCTATGGAGTGTGTGTCTGCTCCACTTGAGCACTGGGATGGACAACAACAGGACATGTTCAAAGTCCAGCCCTGACCTAATTTCAGCTTTCTTGACTACTCATTAATTCTCTGTTTTAGTTGGCAACCTATTAGCGCTGTTGGAAAACAGATCAGCTCAAAGCAAAACTTGAACTACTCTTTTAAGTAGCCTGCCATCATGTTTGAGCAACTACCATCCACAGTTATAGACAGATAAGTCCTGTCTTGAAAGGTGACCAGAAGGCCAACGGAGGAAGCAGCACTTGCACTATTTTTCTCAGGAAGAGAGAACACTTTTCTGAAAGTCAGTCATAAGAAATTGCCCAGCGCTGCTCTGACCCTGAGGACCCTTGCTCAGTAGTAAGCTGCTGTCCAAGTTTGGGCCTGTTTGAGGTGATTCATGGCTGACATTTGCATGTTGTTTTTCAACATACCCAAATTTTGTTGAACCTGGAACCATTTGTTTAGAAAGTCCAGTGGTTCATACTCTAGAGGCAGGCCAACTTTTTCTGTAACCCATGTTTCCCCTTCCAGTGTAATTTCTGAAAACAGAATTTTATTGCTAACTAGTACTAATTACTTTTAAAATATCTTGAAGTTCCCAAAATAAAATAATTTCTTCCTCTAATTATTTCATCTATTTTCGCAGCTGCCATTTTGTTCTTAAGATTAAGCAATACTTCATTAAAAATCCAGTTACTTTCATAAGTATGACATCATTATGTTCAAATATATTATAAAATATTAAAAATATCTACTTGGTAAAGTCATCTTAGTCAAGAAAGGCAGCAAGAAGATGCATTTTGGTATCAATCAAGAAATAGAGTAGTTAGATAGATGAACTTCAAAATGTCAGGCTCAGTTGCTAAATTCAGGCTTGACCAAAGTTTCTTAATGTGTGGCATAATGGACTTGCTAATAAGTCACCACTGATTATATTTGCTGCACCCTCACTCAACCCCTTCCATCACTGGCCTAGCCAGCCAACCTCTGGGCTTTCCATAGAACACTTACTTGGCAGAGAGCAGAACAGGAAGCTCGGATTATCTGTGCTATTTCTTATGTGGAGCTCAACTCCAGGACACAATGTCAGTGGTCCCCTGCAAGTGTGTAGCCCAGGAACCCTGCATGTGTCCTGTCAACAAGCTGGAATTCATTGTCTTGCACCAGTAAGGTTGGAGAGGGGAAAAGAGCAAATTCCTAATGAATTCTTCACAACAGTTGAGATCCATGAACTAATGGATTCTCCCATGAGTCAAGTAACTTACTGTTGTCCGAGAGGGTGAGAGACAAGAGTGCCATCCTAATAGAATCCCTCCACAGTATAAGGACGCAGCCCCTCTCCCCAACAGAAAATAAAAATCAAGGAGGGAACACATAGAGAAGTAAAATAAAAGACAAGAGCTTACAGGCCCAAATAAATTATTTATGTACATTAAATAGTAATTCATTTCACTAGGTCTCCTTCCTTCCTTCCTTCCTTCCTTCCTTCCTTCCTTCCTTCCTTTCATTTTCATTCATTCAGCCATTCATTTCATAAACTTAAAAGACATGATTCACCTTAAAAAGAACAATTTTAGAAGTGGAGTGTCCATTCTCTTATGCAAATTGTCCCCTTTGCAGTCAAAAGTCAGCTAACTCACTAATAGAAAGAGGACCAATGGTGAAATATAAAAATCACTGATTTAAGAGATCAGGTTCCATCAAAATCCCTGCCAGGCTTTGCACTCTGGTACTGTGTGTCTTTACCTAAAAATTAGAAATAATTGGAAGAAATAATCTCAACTGTTTCTTCCAGCTCTAAAGTTCTGTGATTATCATTCAGTTATTCTCACCAAGCTTCATCATAGTTGGAGTGTAGTAAATGAGTGAATTGATCTGTAAAATAAAATGTTACAGATACCTTATGTCTTTTATAGAGTTGCTGAATGTGTCAATTTAGTTCACACAAATAAAAATGTTTTATTGAGCCATAGAGCACAATGCAATTGGAAGGTAGGCCTCTTTAAAAAATTCAGACTAAACTAAAATGATTATTTTAGGCTCATATAGGCAGCAAGAGTAGGAATTGAATCTAGACTTCAAAATCATTCATGAAAGAGATGTGACTTGAAAACAATATGAGGAATTTATATCCCATTTGACCTCATCATGAAATCAGAATTTACCTGTATAGACCAGCATCACATTAACTTAATTATTGATCAAGATGTATATAAATACCAAAAAGATACTAAAATTTCTATTACAGCCAACACGTTACTTCTCTTGTTTCCAGTAGTTATCCAGCATGTATGTATTGGGCACCTATTATGTTCCACACACTGAGGACATGGCACGAACAAAACAGATGCTCACTCTGTTATCTGGGAGCTCATGCTGCATTCCAGGGGGAGGGAAGTAATTTGGAAGAGGTAGGGGGAGTCAACTTTGGAAGGCTGAGCAGCCAACGAAGGTCTCTCTGAGTAGGGGACCTCTAGCTAACATTATCCCAGGAACCAGGTCTGGCTACATAATTTGCAGGGCCCAGTACAAAATGTAAAGGTAGAACCCCTAGTTCAAAAATTATTAAGACTTTCCAAATGGCAATAGCAGAACATTAAACAAATCATGGGCTCCATCAAAGCATGGGGTGTAGGTCACATGTGCATGAGGCTGGTCCTGCCTGACTAAGACACAGAACAGCAAGTGCAAGGGTAGAAACAACCTTGACACCTTTAAGGAATAGAACAGAGGCCCATGTGGCAGAGTGCAGTGAGGAGAAGGGAAAGTATAGTAGGTGAAGAGGCAGAAAACTACAGATTATACAGTATGGCAGGGCAAGAAATTAACACATTTTTAAAAAGCAGGTTGGGATTATTGTGGAGGCTTTTACAAAGGGCAATCGTAGGATCTGACTGGTTGGTTTTAAAAGACCACCAGAGCTACTGTGTGAAGAAGAGATTACAGGACAGTAAAGTAGGAGGCACCCAGACAGGAAGCTGTTTTCATCACCAGGACAGAGACAGTGGTGGGTCCTTGGGCAGAATGAGAAGCGGTTAGATTTGGGGTTTCTCTTGGATGCAAGACTGGATTGTAAAGTAAGGGCAAGAGCAAAATCAAGGATGGCTGCTGGGTTTTTATCTGAGCTACCGGTGGGTGTCAACGCCGTTTTCCAGGATGAGAAAGGGTGGGCCACGTTGCCCTCATTCACCTCCCATGGACTCCCCACCCAGTGCAGCCAGAATTTCACTCTCATGTCCTTCCAATGGGAATTTTTGTTGCTAGAGGCATCAAGGAGCTCCCGATGACCAGATCTACTGCTTACTTTTTATCCTTTCCTTATTTGTCCTTCATGTGACATTTGGCATAGTTGACTAGCAACTGTTTATTTGATATTGAGGAGGCCATTCTTACAGCATTCTCTTCCCACCTCTCAGACTGCTCCTTTTATTTGTAAGAGAATGGGGTTGCCTTTCCTTTCATCCTTTAATTCTACCCCATTCTCATTGGGGTTCTCCATCCTCTAAATCTCCTTTGTCTTATCCATCTTAACTCCTCTGCAGGAAGAGGGTTTTTCAGAACAATATGAGATTGGACAATTTCACAAACTCATCCTAGAAAAAGTGCTACATACCTCATTGCTGAATATCACTACAGCCACCTTTGAAGTACTCCCCTTGGGAAGCTATGCACCAACACCAGCGCCTAGTCCACCCTTCAAGGCAATTTTGGAACTCTTTCTGGAATGGCCATCAGAGTTGTCGTCATACCCAAAATCTGACAATTCGAGAACTTGCTACCATATGCTTACATTGGCAGAACTGTACAAATAACTCAGCAAGGTGTCGTAATCTTGACAAGGTGACTGTAGTGATACTCAGCAATGAGGTATGTAGCACTTTTTCTAGGATGAGTTCCCAAACTTAATTGTCAGTTTTGGGTATGATGACAGTTCTGATGGCCATTTCAGAAAAAGAGTTCCAAAACTGTTTCAAAGGGTGGACCTGGTGCTGGCATTGGTATATAACTTCCCAAGGGGAGTACTTTGAAGGTGACCACAGTGATAGTCAGAAATGAGGTATGGAGCACTTTTTCTAGGATGAGTTCATGAAATAAGTTGTCTGAACTCATAATGAACCACAATTGTGTCATGGGAGATCATCTATACTGATAAAAGAAGGTTTATCTTGTAGCTGCTCCACTCTGAAGACAGGAGCACATGGATTGCTGGGGTGAGCAACCCCAGAAAAATGAAGAAAAGGGTATAAAAAGGAGATCTAAGAAGAAGGGAATAGGGCATGTGATGTGGACTCGATACTGATGGAAATGTGATCTGAGAAGAGCAGGAAAGAAGCCTCTCGTTTCTAAGAACATTTCTGAGTCACTACCCGTAAGAATGGGCTGAGCCTCTTTGCCCACCCAATCCACTGCAGGCTTTGATGGCCAGGTCACCTAGTCATCTCTTTAACAGTATTTATTGAATGCCTGCTATGTGCTAGGCACTTACCAGACATTAGACACCTGCTCAGTCCTTGTCCTGACCTCTCTTCCCTGGACCCACCCTTAGATGCTTATACTCACCAGGATTTTGTTCTTGGGGACAATGCCAAGGGACCCTCCTTGGCTGTTGTGACCTAGAACCACAGACACACATAGCCAGCTTCTACTGACTGTCTCTCTGACCACATGGCCCATGGGGATTTCAGATTCAACAGTTCCTAACCCAGCTTTTTCTCCTCAAGTTCACTCTGCCATGGTCTCCCTGTCACCATACCCAGATATTTGGGAATTATCCCAGACTTAGCTCTCTCTTTCAACCTAATGGCCAATGCAAGCAGACTGTTACATGATGTATTGTATCTGTGCCCATGGAATGTAAAGGCCCCTGAGACTTATGACTTTAGAAGAGCTCAGCTTTGGTATTGAGTAAGCTAAAGCATGTAGAAATCAGTAGACTATCAGAGCAAACAAGTGGCATGATACATACTTAAACATCAAGTTTTTCTTTAAGTTCTAGCTACATTATTATGACCCCGGCAAATGTGTTTACCTTTAGCTCTCCATCTCCATGGCAATAGGATGGAGAAAACACCATAAGTATTTGATGGTAACTGTAGCCCTATCCTAATGACCTATGGAGGAAAAAGTCATTCTATCAGTTGTACAGTAACATTTCATTCAGTAATTCTTTGTGGACGTGAAGCTCAATGTTAGGGTTTATAACATTTAGCTTAATATTTGTAGAAAGAAAGGTAGGAAGGCAAACAGTTTCAACTATATTTGGCCCATTTTTGTACACTTTGATGTGAATTTTTTACACACTTCTTGATATCATATGTAATTTAGATGACAATAGCATAACCAGGGCAAAATCCAGTGTAGAGGTTAATTTTGCTCATATTTCTTTGCTGAGTTCTGTCTAATTACTCCAAAAGCAATGTGAACCTGAAAATAAAAGTATCCATGTGAGGCTTTCAGCATAAGATACAAAGCATGAGAACCACAAAGTATTTCCATTAGTGATGCTTGTCTGCCACTTATACATCATCTCCAGATGCTGGCACCCCCAACGCAATGTATAACAGCTTGTTGACTGTCTAGCGTCAGACAAGCCAGGTAGATGTCTAAGACTTGAAGTAATCCAGGTACAGTATCTACTGATACAGATGAGTCCAACTGTCTTCGTTTACCTGAGACCGTCTAGCTTTAACACTGAAAATCCCTCAGCCTGAGAAACACTTAGTCCCAGGTAAACTGGTTACCCTACAATTAGGGGTGTTTTAAAAATATAGATTTTGATTCCTTATGATATACCTTCAATAAGAGATATTATTCAAAAACAATTAATTTATTATAGTTCTCTGGCAGTTATCTGGAGTTTTGTAAAACTTGGACTGTTATCTAACTGGGATCTGGTAACTTCACCAATTAAACAATTAAAAGGTCCTAAGAAAAACCCTTCACTGCCAGTATTTTCTTGCCCCCAATCCTTATAAAATAACTGGATCTAATTAATTCCTTAGGTGTAAAATCAAAGTATAGTCTATCATATTTATAGAAATAAGATTTTCTCCCCCAAAATGATTTCTTCAGGTTTCTAAATATAATTCCAAGCACTTTGCCAGGCTTCTATTCTGTAAACTACACATCCCTTGTTCTAATATTCTACAAGAGGAAAATGCACACACAACTACCGTACCAGTGGCCACTTCTAATCTTTATACAATAATTGCCCCTTCTGCACAGTTTTGCTTTCCACAGTTTCTGTTACCTGTAGTCAAACCACAGTCCAAAAATATTAGATGGAAAATTCCAGAAATAAACAATTCATAAATTTTAACTTGCATGCCATTCTGAGTAGCATGATGAAACCTCACGATGTCCTGGTCTGTCGTCCTGCCCAGGATGTGAGTCATCCATTTGTTCACGGTCTTCAAGCTGTAGACACTCCAGACCCTTAGTCATTTAGTAGCTGCGAACTTGGTTATCAGATGGACTGTCAATATTGCAATGCTTGTATTTAAGTAACCCTTATTTTACTTAAAATGGTCCCAAAGTGCAAGAACAGTGCTGCTGGCAATTTGGATATGCCAAAGAGAAGTCATAAAACACTTCCTTTAAGTGAAAAGGTGCAAGTTTTCAACTTAATAAAGAAGAATATCATGCTGAGCTTGCTAAGATATTTGGTAAGAACAAATCTATTCATGAAATTGTGAAGAAGAAAAAGGAAATTCATGCTAGTTTTACTGTTGCACCTCAAACTGCAAAAGTTAGTCATAGTGCATAATAAGTGCTTAGTTAAGATGGTAAAGGCATTAAATTTGTGGGTGGAAAACATGAACAGGAAACGTGTTCTGATTGATGGCAAGGAGTTGTGCCAGAAAGTGCTGAGACTATACAAAGACTTCAGTAAGGGATCCCCTGAAGAGAGTGACATCAAGCCATTCACTACAAGGAAAGGATAGTTACACAGATTCAGGAATAGATTTTGACCAAAAAATACTAAATTAACTTGAGAGGCTGGGTCTGCCCCATTTCTGGCAGAGTTAAAGATCAAAAAAGCTGATTAAGGAGAAAGGATACCTATCATTTAAAGCAAGTCTTCAATTGCAATGAAGCTGAGCTCTTCTGGAAGAAGATGCCCTATAGAACCTATATTAATAAAAGAATACAGGAGGCACCAGTGCCTAAAACATGGAAAGGCAGATTAATGCTGGTAGTATGCTGCAGGGCATATAATAAGGCCAAGTATGGCGCATAGAGCAAAGAACTCAAGCACTCTCAAAATAAAGACAAAAATGATCTGCCTAGGTTCTGGCAACATTAATTAGAAAGAGTAGGGGACAACCACGTTTTCTATAGAATGATTCCACCAATGCATCACAAGAAAGGTCAACACGATACAATAAGGTATTTTGAGAAAGACCACATTCACATAACTTCTATTGCAATATATTATTATAATCATTCTATTTTATCAGTTATTGTTAATCTCTTACTGTGCCTAATTTATAAATAAAGTTTTATCATAGGTATATGTATATGTATGTATGTATGTGTGTGTGTGTGTGTGTGTGTGTGTAAAACCATAGTTTATATAGGGTTCAGGTATCCACTGGGGGTCTTGGAATGTATCCCCCATTGATAAGGGTGGGGCTACTATATATGCTATGTGAGAAAATGGTAGAGAACAATTTAAGACCTTTTGCAGCAAGTCTTTATCCTCAAACTTTTGACTGAACTGTAGAACTCAATAGGCAATAAAACGGCCTGGTTCTTGAACCAGTAAACTCTTTGTATTACTGAGAAGCATCTTATAGGTACTGATTTATGTGATTTTTACATAAGTATACAGGAAATATTTAGCCAATATATAGTATTTATAATTTACAAGAGGTTTTAGGAAAAAAATGACAAATGCATTGCTTTGAATCTCAGTAGGAAAGGCTAATGCTACTGAAGCAAATTTTTAAAAAATCAAACTGCTGTGTATAGTAACAACATGCAAGCGATGATAGGCCAAATAACAGTTTCCATGTAAGAGGAATGGATAAACAAGTCATCAATATTAAGGTTTGCCTTAATATGTGATGTGATATTAAGGGAAATAGTTTAATTGATACTTTTGATTAAAATAATTATTTCTTTAAAAATTAAAAAAATTCAATTGCCATTGACATATAATATTGTATTAGTTTTAGATATACAGCATAGTGGTTAGACTTTACTACAACTTAGGAAGTGATCACCCGGATAAGTCTAGTGCCCGTCTGATACCGTACATTGTTATTACAATATTATTGACTATATTTCCTATGCTGTACTTTGTATCTCTGTGACTGTTTTTATAATTGGCAATTTGTACATCTAAATCCCATCCCCTTCTTCACCCTTTCCCCCAAACCCCCTTCCATCTGGCAACCATCAATTTGTTCTCTGTATCTATAAGAAATCAATTTCTATGATGCAGCAGTCACTGGTGTTAAATATAAATCACTTAAATAATCGGAAAAATCAACTGGTTTTTGAAGTTTAAAAAAATTTACCTAAGCAGCTTAACTCACCATCATCTGAGAAAACTACAAATAATGAGGGCTACCTTTATTAGCATGTTATACTGTGTGGCACCTTTTTAGTCATTTTATATAGAATCCCATTGAATCCTTTAAACTCTATGATATAAGTATTACCAACCCAATTTTACAGATAAATAAAACAGGATCAGAGAAGCTAAGTAATTTGCCCAATGTCACAAACAGGGTAGAGAGCAAAAGTTCTACCTAACCCAGAACTCATTGTTCTTTCTACTACATCATGCAATTACCTTAAAAACAAAAACAGAATCCCTTAAAGACATGTAAAAACAGTATTCTCGTAACTGTATAATTTTGCTTCATCTATATAAATTTGTTATATTTCGCTAATTAAGAGTAAAGTTAAATAAGAATTCTTACATAGCATTACAAGACCTCTAATGATGCTGTGTATCGCAGAGGTATTTGTACCTTTAGTGCTTGCTAAATGGTACTTGTTAATGTTACTCATTTTGCTAATTTGGTCATATATTTCAATTTCTGAAAAAGTTGCCAAAAGCTGTTAAAAGGGAACAATGGGCATATTTTTAAAGTTTAGTAAATCAAAACAACATGGGCACATGCTAAAGATTAATTTGAGATCATTTACATATATGGCATCCTTAAAAAAAAAAAGGAGGTGCTTTTTTTTTAAGTGCAGAAAAAGGAATGCAACCTATTCCTTGCAAGGGCATAGGAGTGGATCTCATATCCTCACACATGGCTTTGTTTTCAAATTCTTGAAAGTGCTGAAATTCTTTTAATTTAAAGGTGAGCCCATGGAAAATCTGCAACAGCTGTGGAAAACCATAGAGGAACGCAGTGCCACAGTCATTTTTTTCAGTTTGCGACACCACCCCAGGGAGATCTGACCCTCTGCTCACCACTGCTCTAAGTTATCAAAGAGAGGCACCCCTGTCCCCATTGCTGCAAAGGAGATGCTTCCATGGAATTAATTGTCTCATTAGCTGATCCTGCCTCAAGGATGCTGAGGGTTGAGAGGAACTCAGCAAATTCTTTGGACTCAAGGAAGACTCCAGGCTGTCCAAGAACAAAAGCTCAGCAAGGGTCTAAGTTCAGCTCACTGGATAGTAAGGTTTGAGAAACACGCTCTCTGAAGGACCTGGCTAAACACATTGCTGTGACTTTCTTCAGGTCATGCAAAGTTTAAGTGATTTTTACTATCCCACATTCCAACGTGTCCTTCTCTATCGATTCATTTCCCTTGGTAGTTCATCATTCTATATTTATGGCATTTTTATTAGGTAACAACATCTCATCTCTTCTCAGTAATTGTGCTGCTGCATATTTTTGGAAATTTCCACTGGTCACTGTCAGGCTTCATCATTGTTGAGTGGGGAGTTTGAAGATCCTGTTTTCAATGAGACAGGTAAAAACGAGTCATACTAGGATTTCTATTTTCAAAGTCCAGGGGAAAATTCCAGGGGGAGAAAAAGAGATAACAGAGCATTTGTTGTCCACTGATAAGATCTGTGCATTGAAACTAGGTTAAGCTGCAGTAATCAGCTTAATCTAGCCAGAAATAGCATTACCGGCTCTTTGTTTCATTAACAGCCGTTAACTAGGGCCCATCAAGGCTGGTGAGTGGAATCAATGGGCTACTACTCCATGGTTTCCTCCAATGCTGAACTTAGCAAGTTGCGATGAGAATGCCATGAACTGCCTGAGCATGTCAGAGTGATTCTTTCCCTGCCTTTTTTTTTTTTTTTTTTTTTTTTTTTTTTTTTTTTTTTTTTTTTTTTTTTTTTTTTTTTTTTTTTGGCTAATGCTTTTGTAGGAATAGGTTGTCTCCCTGCATCAATCTCCCTCCTCCTCTGGCTCCTTTTAAAAAGAGAAGACTGGAATGGAAAAGCTGTGGCGGTCACTTGAGTTTTGCGGGCAACCTCTGAAGTAGTCACCAGTGTTTCCACCTTCCTGGACAAGAACAGGGAGTGGCTTCATTCTGTCCATGTCAGAGAAGGTGAATGAACATCCACAGAGTTCGCCCTGCCTGACCTGAGAGTGGCTTTCTCTGGCTCTCTGGAGAAGTGGGCAGGACAGCGAGGAGAGGAATGTCTTCAGTCTAAAGCAGTGGTTCTCAACCTTCCTAATGCCACGACCCTTTAATACAGTTCCTCATGGTGTGGTGACCCCCATAAAATTATTTTCATTGCTACTTCATAACTGTAATGTTGCTACTGTTATGAATCGTAATGTAAATATCTGATATGTGTTTTCCGATGGTCTTAGGTGACCCCGGTGAAAGGGTCGTTCGACCCCCAAAGGTGTCGTGACCCACAGGTTGAGAACCACACTGGTCTAAAGGGTGTTATCCCTCACCTGTCACTCACATGTGCCCAAGTGCTGCCCTCTGGAAGTCAGGCATATTATTAATAGCACAGAACATTAGTCCCCACCCATGATGGAGAACCATAGTGTCCAGATCTGAAGGGAGCAGTAGTCATTTTGCTCCAGCTAAAAGTTGATTACTGTCAGGAAGGAATGAGGGCCTACCGTGGAGAGAACATCCAGTTTTCCAAAAGAAGCTAGAAATATTAAGTCTTGTGTGAAATTCCTGACTTTTCAAACTTGGCAACCTAACTCAATTAAAAAAGAAAAACAAACAAAAAACATTGTGATGGCAGACCATGGGTGATATAGACAATGCCTTGTGCAAATTAAAAAAAGCATCCCTCTGGGCACATAAAGCAGGTGGGAAACGCCAAGTAAAACGTAGCTCTGAGCAGTTGCTCCCTGTGCTGAGCACTGGGCTTGAGTGAGTCCTGGCTGGATTTCAGCCTCCACTGCCTCTCTGGCTGGGCGCTTTGTGGAGGGACACCCCACACACAGCTGCAGGCAGCCCTCGTGTAGCCGCCAAGTGAGTCATGTAGCTGCCAGTCTACAAGCTGGATTCTGCCCCTGGGCCTCAGGTTCACAGACTCTGGATGATGGAAGAGGTAACAAGAAGGAAAAGCCAACACAAATTGCAAGTCTACCCTCGCTAAGGGGCCGTAACATTTAGAAATATTCCCACCCATACCTCCCTAAACCTCCTCTCAGTAGTGCTAGATGGTGAATATTGGATCAATAGGCAAGCTTATTTTAGATAGTACTTTAAAGTGTGAGAAAGATGTACTTGTTTATCTACTGTACTTTTTTGGGTATATATCAACTATTATCTTTTAATAACTTACCTTTATTGGTCTACTATGTGTCAGATCACTTTATATAAATTATTTCTAATTCTGACAACATACTCACAAGGTAACATAATTTCTCTTATTTCACAGATCAAGGTTCTAAGTTTCAGAGAAGTAATTTTTCCTCAAACCGGGTAGAAAATGGCTCTATGCTGAGCTTCAAACCTAGGTCTGTCTCAGTAGGAAGCTGTTGCTTCTACCTGAGATGGTAAAGGCTTTCACTTTTTTCCTTAATGTCACCTATGTTATTCATGCATGGAAATATTTTATTTGGTGTCTTCTCCTTTTCCCTTTTGATTTCTTAAATGCAAGAACAGTTCTTTCACAAAGGAAAAGATGCATCTGTGCAGTGCATAACTTTGAAAATAACATCACCAGATGTACACATCACAGTGAGTGTTGTTTCTTTAAAACACTGGGTTTCCTTGGTGATTAGAGACATTTTAATAATGCTGTTGGTCATTACCTTTTCAGTTCTTCTCTTGTGGAAGTATCTTCATAGCTGATTTACAAATCATTCAAAGAAATTAGGCTCACCATTTCAGTGGCATTTACTGTTTTAAACCTCAGGAATAATATCCAGCTTTTCCAGCCACTCTGTTCAGCAGATTTGAGTACAAATAACTTGAAGCTATTTCCAAAAATTAAGTGCAGTCTCAATGGTGTTAGATTTATCTCTTGAGAATGTTCAGAAGAATATGCTAGAGGTTTTTAGATAGTCTGCAAAAGAGGAGTTCAAAAAATATTTCAAGCCCAGAAGAGCCATTGGTTAAAAGTGTGACTTTTGAAGGGGACACATGCATTGAACTGAATCAGTCTTAACAAGTTGATTAAACAAAGAGTTAGGGTAGTAGACAGTGAATAAGTTTTGTGTCTGGACTCAAAAGCCAGACAGATTGGGTCCAAATCTTGTCTTTACCACTTACTAGCTATGTAACTGTACACGAATTACTTAATCTCACCGTGACTCGGTTTCCTTTTTCATGAATGAAGTTAATAATTAAGTGTGTAAAAGCTCCTAGAACAGTGAGTGGTCTAGAAGAAGTGTTACTTAAGTGTTGGCTGTTGTAAAATCACACATTACTTTATATCATCAGTTCCTAAGTGGTGGTAAGCATGCTGCCAGAGGTATGTGCTGGACCATTCAGGGGTATGTAAAAAATAATCGGTAATGGTGAAAAAACAAATAAAAATGCAAAAAATTAGTTATGGAACAATAAACGTTAAGTTTGAATCGCTGTTAATGGAAACACTTCAAAATCAGATCACATTAGTGAATGATGATTGGTGAGGGCATGCCTATGAACCCTTCAACCAAACCATTCCTCTACTAATCATGACACACAGTTTCAGAACAATCCATTTGCAATGTTTCTAGAACTTCCCCAAACATATAAATACATCCATAGCCACATTGTTTGATAATTTCAGTTATTGACTGAGTAAAAGTAAGTGTGTTGTCTTTCATTGTGATTCTTTTCAAGTAGTTGTATTTATTCAATGTTTAACATAATTTCAGTTATTATTGTCAGTGATTTTTAAAGCATATCAGTTATGGATCAGTGGTTGAAAACAGGAATGGTTAAGAAAACCAAAACTTGATGTGGGTTATAACCTGTTGTCAAGTATAATACTTCTCAACACGTGTCTGGAGCTATGAGTATACCCACATCAGGAGATAGTAAAAAGGTGCATGCCTCAGATACTAAACAGAAGAAAAGGAAATACTCTGAAGAGTATATTAAATTGGGGTTTTCATTTATAGGGGATGATGACTGTCCTAAGCCTTTGTGTGTTGTTCATGGGTATATATTATGCAGTGATTGCACGAAACCCTCTCTACTCATGCGATATTTAAAAACTAAACATCCAATGTATAAAAACAAAGACATACATTATTTTTGGCACCAAGAAAAGCACCCAACTATTACTTCATACATGATGTCAGGAAAGAAAGACAATGAAAATGCAGTTGAGGCTTAATATGGTATTGCTTCCCGCATAGCTAAATACAGTAAAAACCAAACCATAGCTGAAGATTTAATTTTTCCTTGTATTAAGGATACCATTATTTATATGTTTGGAGAAGAACATATTTGCAAAATCAATACTATCTCTTTTTCAAACAATACCGTATCTCAATGAATTCAGGAAATGCCTGATGATATTGAAGCTGTAGTAGTAGATAGAATTAGAAAAAGTAAATTATTTTCCATACAAGTCAATGAAAGTGTAGATGTTGCTGATTTATCTATTTTGCTCATCATTGCATTGGTAGAAAATGAAATTGAGAAAAACCTGATGCCTTGTTAACCACTGACAGAGTATACAACAGGTGAAGATATTTTTAATGCAATCAATGGTTATTTCATTGAAAAGGACATTAATTGGTCAAATTGTTGTTGTGTATGCACTGACAGAGGCAAACTTATGTCAGTTTGTTTTATAGGTCTACATGGCTGAATTTAAAAAGTAGCTCCACACTTACTATGGAGTCACTGATGCATTCATAAGCATCCAAGCCTCTTCCTAGTGAACTAAAAGATGTTCTTGATGAGGCTGTAAAAGTTGTAAATTTTATTAACTTACAACCACTAAACTCCAGATTATTTAAAGTACCGTGTCCAGAAAGGAACAGCATTCACAGCACATTTCTTTTGCATACAGAGGTAAGGTGGCTATTTTGTGGCAAAGTGCTTACATGGATGTTTGAACTTAGACACGAAGTCCAGGTATTTTTTGAAGACCATCATTTCCCTCTTGCTCCAAAGTTTCAAGACAGTGATTGCCTTCAAAGTATCTATCTGATATTTTTCTAGAAACAAATAAACTCAACTTGGGACTTCAAAACAGTTCATTCTGTTCAAAGTAACTGACAAAATTGAGTCAATGATTTAAAACGTGAACTTTTGGAAAGGGTGTATTGAAGGAGGTCAACCTGAATTCCACTTTTGGGTAACTATCCCCAAAATTTGAAAACCTTAGTCCTCAAAGATATATACACCCCATTGTCCATCCCAGCACTATTCATGGTGGCCAAGTCATGGAAACAGCCAAAGTGTCCTTTGATAGATGACTAGATAAAGAAGCTATGGTACATATATACAATAGGATATTACTCACCCAGAAGAGAAGATGAAATAGGGCCATTTATGACAACATGGATGGACCTTGAGACCATCATGCAAATAAGCCAGACAGAAAAATCCAAGAACCATATGATTTCGCTCATATGTGGAACACAAAGCTGAAAGTAACAAAGAAACAAAAACTTATGGACACAATCAATAGTTCAGTGGTTAGTGGTTATCTGAGAGTATGAGGGGTGCAGGAGAAGGGACAGGGTCTCAAATACATGGAGGTGAAAAGAGTATTGATTCTGAGTGACGAATACATAACACAATACATAGATGATGTATTGTAGAATTGTATACCTGGAATCTATGTAACTTTTACTAACCAATGTCACCCCAATAAAAATAACAATAAAAAAATTAAAAATATTTTTTAAAAAAGAAAGTCAGCCTGACATTTTTGAAATTCTGCACAACTTCTTTGAGAATGACTTGCACCTATCCCAAAACATGAAAGAGAATATTATTAGTCACTTGGAAGTTTTTAAAAAGTGTCCTTTTATAAGTACTTCTCTCAACATGAAAAAGGAAACAACTGGATTGCAGATCCCTCCAATGAAGAATTCTTCAAAGAAACTAAACTATCAATCAATGAAAAAGAGCAGTTAATTGAACTTTCAACTGATTCTTCTTTAAGTTCTGATTTTAAAAGGGAGCATCTTATTACCTTCTGGGTAGATGTCAGCGAGGAATATGAACAACTCAGTGAGAAGGCACTCAAATGCCTCTTGCCATTTACTAATAGTGAACTAGTGGAGAAAGTTTTTTCTTCTTACACCTTCATAAAAAATAAGTACCACAACAAGCTTAATGAAAGTCTGGATTTAAGACTGTATCTTGTGTCTTTTGAGCCTGATTTCAAGAAACTAAGTGCATCAAACCAAGTTCAGTGATCTTGCTAACAATGTTTCAATTGGCTGGTGATCTGCATCACAATTATTATAGACTTATAGGATAACACAAATAAATATTATTAATAATAAATTAAAAGTTTGTTAAATACTTGATCATAATTATCAATATTTAATTGTGTTACAAATATTGAAAAATTAAATCTGTGGCTTGTACTTTTAGTGTAGTAATTTTTCTTTCCTAACTTATTACTTCATTTCCACTATTTTATATTAAGATAGGCACTAAAGTGTCAGTATTTAAAAACAACTGTTTTGAAAAGAAGGGATACAACTTATAGAAATGGGTTTAAAAAGGGTACCCAAGTGGAAAAAGGTTGGAAACCACTGCTTCATAGCCTCATCTTGAATTATAAACATATAAGGCAAGATCAGTAACAAGGCAGACAAGGTAGTCACCATCAATTGTAGTAACAAAATGTTCTTATGTAGAAACAGTAATTTTGTTTGGCTGTTTAAATCAAAATGAAATCTGTGAGTCTAAAGGTTCTCTATCTGAATATATTCCATTTAATTTATATCCGAGAAACCCATATAAAAGTGAAGATACCTGGTATGGCAGCCCAACATCAATTGCCTGAAATACCTGTGACAATTTGGCAAAATATTCATCCAACCCATACCTCTGCACCTTTGTGACAGGAACATAATTCTTAGTCAGCACAGTCCATGTTTGGACAGGTTTGGTTGTTGAAAAGTCTTTCTGATACTAAATTGAAATCTCTTTTCCTTATCACTCCCTCTTACTGAAACCCCTTGGAGCCCTATGGAACAAGTCTTATTTTGGGGAAGGTCATATGACTCCAGAATATTTTATTTTCAGGAGAAACAGACTTAATTCTTTTAAACTATTCTCTTAGAATACAGGTCATATCCCCTCATCCTATTTATCTTATTGCTTTCATCAGGCCTCTGTTATGTCCATTCCTTTTAATATGTAATACCCAGAAGTGAGTACATTCCCCAGATCATGTCTCCCTCCTCATTTGGTGAATTGCATCCTTATGAATGTAGCCTGGGAGCACATTTATTTTTATTGTATTTTAGACTTATTTTGACAGTGTATTGCACACCTATTAAAGTATCAAAAGAAAAAAACTGTTAATCCATATCGCTATATCCAGTGAAGATATCCTTCAGGAATGAGGAGGGAAATGAAATCACTCTCAGAGGAAAAAACTGAAAGAATTTGTCACTAGCAGATCTACACTGAAACAATGACTAGGGGGGTTATCAAGCCAAGAATAACCCCTGGAACATCAAGAAAAAAATAAAGAATATAGTAAGCAAAAATATGGGTAAATACAATAAGCTTTTTTTCTTTTCTTGAGTTTTCTAAATTATTTGATGGCTAAAGCAATACCTATAACACTAATTGTATGTAGAAGAAATATTGTAGAAGACAATTATAATGTAAATAAAATAAAGCAAAGAGATGCAAAGGAAGAAAGGTTTTAATACTTCACTTCACTGGTAAAATGATGATACCAGTATACTGTGGTAAGTTATGTATATATAATATAATGTAACACTTACAGCAACCATTTAAAAAGCTATACAGAGAAATATATTATACTTTAAAACATCATAGATAAGTCAAAACAGAATGATAATAATGTTCATGTAGCTAATATAAAGGCAGGACAAAGAACACATAGAAACAAAAAATATAACAAAAAGAAAACAATAAAATAGTAGATTTAATATATATCAATATCTACATTAAATACAAATGGCCTAAATATACTACTTAAAAGACAGATATTGACAATAGGAACTAAAAATATAACTAGCTACATGCTGTCTACAAGAGATTCAATACAAATATAATGATATAGACAAGTTGAAAGTAAAAGAATTAAAAAATGGTGTATAATGCAAACATTAATCAAAGGCAAAAGTGCTTTTTTTTGAGAAGAGCTATATTTATATAATAAAACATTGACTCAGAGCAAATAAAATTGCCAGAGACCAAGAGAAACATAGTAGAATAATAATAAAAAAAAATCTGTGAAGTCATAGCAATCCTATGTGTCTGTGCACTAAACAACAGAGCTGCAAAATATGTGAAGCAAAACCTGATAGACTCAAAAGGAGAAAATCCACATAAACAAATCCACAATTATAATCAGAGACTTCAATGTCCCTCTCTCACAATTGATAGAATAATTGGACAAGAAATCTGCAGGGTTATCAAAAACTCAATAGCCCAAGAACCATCTGGTTCTAATTATCAAAATAATAGATATGCTAAGAGTGTTTATGGAAAAAAGTGAATAATAGTAAAAAACAGATGTCTATGTAAGCAGACAGATGGAAACTCTAGGAAAGAATCTAGAGGAAATGCTAGAAACCAAAAACACTGTAACTGAAATGAAAGATGCATTTGATGGTTTCATTAATAGACTAGGCATAGCCAAAGGAAAAAAAATCAATGAACTTGAAGATATGTCTAAAACGGCAATGCAAACAAAAATGAGAATGAAAAAGATAGAACAGAATGTATAAGAACTGTGAAACAATTACAAAAGGTATAACATACATGTAAAGTAAACACCAAAAGGAAAAGAAAGTAACAGAAGAAATATTATAGTAAAAATAATAACGGCTGAGAATTTTCCAAAATTAATGACAGACACAAACTACAGATCCAGGAAGCTCGGACAACACCAAAACTCTACACTTATTTAAATTGCAGAAAATCAAAGCAAAGAGAAATTCTGAAAGACTTTCCAGAGTCAGGGAAAAACACCTTACTTGTAGAGTAACAAAGATGAGAATTGCACCGATTTCTCTTCAGTGAAATATTTAAAATGTTGAACGAAAACAAACCACTAACCTATATTTCTGGATTCAGTGAAACTATCCTTTAGGAGTGAGAGAGGAATAGGCACTTTCTCAGATAAACAATAATTGAGGGAGTTAGGAGACCTGCCACCAGTAGACTTGTCTTGTAAGAAAGAAGTTCTTTAAGATAGAAGGAAAATAATTTAGGTCAGAAACTCAGATCTACTTAAAGAAAAGAAGAGCATTAGAGGAAAAATAAGTGAAGATAAAATAAAATCTTTTCTTTTTCTTATTTTTAATTGATCTAACAGATAATAATTTATTCAAAATAGTAATAACAACAATGTATTCAGTGGTTTTGCTTATGGATAAGTGAAATGTTATGGAAGACAGAAATGTTATAAGGGAAGAGAGGAATGAGTTGGGAATAAAGTACTATCTATGAAGCAGTATAGTGTTATTTAAAAGTGGTCTTGAATTAGTTGTAAATGTATATTGCAATTCTAGGCCAATAACTAAAATTTTTTTAAAAAGTATAATTGATATGCTAAGGGAGAAGAGAAAATGGAATTATATAAAATTCTCAATTAAAACCAGTAAAGTCAGAAAAATAATGCCATAAAAAAAGAAAGAACAAGAGCAATGACTAGAAAATAGTAACAAATATAGTAGATATTAATCTAACTATACCAATAATTACTTTAAAAGTGAGTTGTCTAAATACACCAATTAAAAGTCATAGACAGCATGGATAGAAAGATAATATACAACCATATCTTGTCTATAATAAATCCTACTTTAAATATAAAGACACAGCTAGATTAAAAATAAAGAAACTTAGGAAGATAAATCATAACACTAATCAAAATAAAGCTGAAGTAGTGATATTAATTTCAGACAAGACAGACTTAAGAACAAGGAAAATTATCAGGGATAAATAGGAACATTACATAATCATAAAAGGGTCAACTCTCCAGGAGTACATAAAAATTCTTAACATGTATGCACCTAAAAACAGAGCATCAAAATACATGAGGCAGAAATTGGAAGAACTACAAGGAGAAATATATGAATACACTATTAACAGCCCTCTATCTGAAACAGACAGATCCAGCAGGCACAAAGTCACTAAGAACATAGTTGAACGCAACAGCACCATCAATCTACTAAATATAATCTACATCTATTATTAGGCTGACCAGACATACCTTTTTAAGCAGAACAGAAAACAATGGCACTGTCCCTTTTCAAAAGGTACATATGGTCAGCCTACTGACACCTTGAGTTTGGCCCAGTGAGACTAGGCTAACCATATGTACCATGTGAAACAGGACAGTACTGTTGTTTTCTGTCCCATGTAAAGTGGTACGTCTATCTATTTATACTTCATCTGACAGTAGCAGATTACATGTTTTTCTCAAGCTCACGCAGGACATTCATCAAGAGAGACTACATTATGGGCCATAAAACACACCTTAGCACATTTAAAAATAATAGATCTCATAAAGTATGTTCTTAGACCACAAGAAATTAAATTGGAAAAGATAACAGAAGAATAGCTGGAAAATTGCAAACATATTTGAGATTAAGCAATATACTTCTAAATAACACAAAGGTCAAAGAAACATCAAGAAAAATGAAGACCTATTTGGAACTAAGTAAAAATGCAAACACCCTATCAAAATGTGTGGGATACAACAAAATCGGTGCTTAGAGAGAAATGTATAGCATTAAATACATATATTAAAAAAGAAGAAAGATCTGAAATAAGTAATATAATCTGCCACCTTAGGAAACTAGAAAAAGAAGAGGTATATCTGAAATCTGGTACAAGCATGGTCAGAGGGCCCAAGTTAGCTGCATAAGGAGGACATCCTCCATGTCATCCATGAAGTTGTACCAGAGCTTCTTCCTCAGTTCACATCTGTGACCACATGGGGGTATTTAGTCCCTTATAACCAACTGTTGGAGGAGTATAAAGACTGAACTTGGTTCAAGGTTAGGTCAACTTGGTATAATGGACTACAGAGGTTGATCCGAAAGATAACCGTGAAAGAGGAAATCCTCCCAGTGGGCAGAATTTCTGGTAGTGCACTTGGTCATCTACTTTGTGTGGAAAGAGAAGTGGCCTGGCATTACAATATACACGGACTCAGACAGTGGTGACTAACCATTTGACTGATTGTTCAGGACCATTAAAAAGGAAACATCAGGGAATAAAAGGTCTGGAGCAAAGGCACATAGATGGATTTATGACAATAGATAGAAGCGTAAGGATCTTTGTAATTCATATTAACACCTACCAAAGAGTGCCTATCACAAAAGAGACACCACATAACTAAGAAGACAGAATGACTTGGCCAGTTGACATCAATCTGCCTCTGTCATTGGCCACCCAGTGCTAGTACTGTAGGCACATGAATGGAGTAGTCCTGGTGACAGAGATGAAGGTTGTACATAAGCCCAACTACAAAGGCTCCCAGTCATCAAGGATGATGTAGCTACTGCTGCTGCCAAGTACAGAGTAACATTGTCCTCAGCTGAACTGGCCTCTTAATGTCAAGTCATCTAATCTATCCTGGAAAGATGTGACTCATTTGCATTGGCCTTAACACATATTTTGGCCATATGTATGCCTTTCCTGCTTGCAGAGCTTCACTCAGCACCATACCTGAGTATTTATTCTACTGACATAGGATCCCACATAATACTCCATTGGGCCAAAAGACCCACTTTACAGTAAAGGAGGTGTAGCAGTGGGTATAAGGCCACTGAATCTATAGGTCCTATAATATAAAGAAGGTTTCAGCCTGATGGAGCCATGGAAAAAGCTGTTGAAGATGTTTCTGGCGCCAGCTTGAATATGATAACCAGTGAGGTGTGGTGCCATTCTCCAGGATGCAGAATACACGCTAATGCAGTTTTTCTTAGAACACATGGGTTCAGTAAACTAAGGGTGGAAGTAGTTCTTGACTTAATTCTCAGTCCTCTGCTCTTTAATTTGTGCTTCTCACCCCTACAATTTAAGATTATGTGTATTTAAAGATCTTGGCTCCCAGGAGGGCAATGCTCCCATCAGTGAGCACAGCAAGAGAGCCATTGAATTTCAAGCTATGAGTGTCATCCAATCACAGTAAGTTCCTTATGCTGAGAGAGTAAGAGTCAAGGAAAGGAATCATCATTTATGAATAATTGATACTGGTCATCAAGAGGAGGTAGAGCTGCAAGAAGGATACGAAAAGAGTATTTGGCACCAGGGAATGCACTTGAGTGTCTCCTGGTGCTCTTTCACTCAATTTCGAAGTAAATAGATAAATGTAACAGCCAAAGACTGACAAAAACAGGTGATGGGGATGGGGAGGGTTCAGACTTCTCAGGGATGAGGGTCTGGGTCATCCCACCAGATAAGTCACCTACATCAGCAGAGGTGCTGGTTGGGAATCTAGATTGTACAGTGTAGGGAGATGAATACTATTTGTGGCCTTGAGACCAGCTGCTGTGGCAGAGGCTGAATTTTTCCCTCTAATCTTCCTTTTATAAATTTCCCTCACAAATAGAGGCCCATCAGAATCCTGAATTAACTTCTCCCAGAATTTATACAAAGATCTAAGTGGTAAGAGAGTGGATTGTAGTGGAAGCCGTAGGGCACTTTTCAGATCTCCCTTCTGGACCTGCACTTCAGAACTGAAGTTCTCATTCCCTCAGGTGCTGGGGGTGTTGACAACTAAAGTTTGCAACTGACTTCTCCCTTTCAGTGATTACCCTTGGCAGAGGACGATCACCTTGCTCAAAGTCATACTGCCTTCCTGGGAACAGCTCATGTTCAGTGATTGTTAATCAACGAAAATTTTTAAAGGCCCATCTTTTTGTCTGGATCATCCTTGCTCCAGAGCTTCCCAAGGATGAGCTGAGCTGAGGCCTTTGTTGTGACTGCATCATAGCCCAACTTCTCTGTCTGCCCAGTCCTGATGTCTTCCCTCCTCCATCCCTGTGATCTGCACACAAACCTCAGACTCAAAAGTCTGCTTCCCATGGAAACCAACCTATAATAATTTAAACTGTTGGTTCTATCTCTTGCTATATCTTCTCGTTAACTAAGATGTCTTTAAGAAGAAAAGTTGTTTGTTTGTTTGTTTTTTCCTGTCCTCTGCTTTCTTGATATTAGATACAGCTTTGATACTGTCATATTTTCATCCTTGGCCCTGCTTTTCATCTGTTACATTTACTATTAGAAATTAAGGGATTATCAATGAGGTTCCTATGGTCACATGCATTTCTTTGGTATGCTTCCTGCTTCTTTATTGGGACCCTTTGTAATAGTCCAGTGAAAAATTGCTTTTTAAGTTCAACCTAAACTTTGTAGATGTGTTTTCTCATCCGCAAATAGTAATCTATAAATTTTCTTTGAATCTTTTGTGTTCTTTTGTAAAGAGTAGGATACATGTCTGATCCAGTAGACATGTATGATTAACTTCTCTTAAAATTCAAGTGTCTAGGCCTGCTATAGTTTTCTCCCCTCTCCCCTTTATCTTCTGTCCCCCAGAGTATGAGCCAACTGGGAAGCAAAACTAATAGTGCATTGAGAAGTTCTTCCTTGGCTATGAGTGGGACTCAGAAATATTCTAGAGCCGCCTTCCCTTGTGTGGGATGAGTTGCACCCTCGGGGAAACTCTATTAAGTACTGGGCTGCCACCTCCATGATTGACTCCACCATATTTGAGCAGCCTGACTGCTGGTCTTCAAGCTACACTCCTGCTTTGCACTTCTATCCCCTGATGGGCCAGGAGTCAGTCCAGCCCAGTTGACTGAGCCTCTGATCCTTCCGTTCTTCTAGTTTCTGCCAACTTTCTTTGTTTCTGGTATTTCTACCTTGATTCATATGTAGATCTTTGGACGCTTCAACACTGTGGCTCAAGTTGCCCCTGAATTCTCTGTAACTCCACCTGAGTCCACATTAAGACCTTGAACCTGAACTGTTAGCATGTATTGCTGAGGTGAGTTCCCTGCCTGGTCCCAGCCAATTCAGCAAAATCCTTTTTCACAGTGAATGTCCACGTACCCATCACTTCAGCTAGTACTCTTGCTTTGACAAATTAGTCCCTGTTAATGAGAATTAAGCCCAGAGTAGTTGTTCCCCTGATTAGACCCTCTGAAGGGTAAAATTGCTGGCAAAACAAGGACAGATTTTCCAGGATGTCACCATTTATCTTAATGGGACTTTCTATGAAGATTTAATTTAGGTTAGTTGTGACCAAAATGTCTTGCCTGTTTAGCAACTTTGTTGCTTCACTATAAAAAAATTAGTCGAGGCCTCCATTTCAGCAGATGATTATATTATCTTCCCATAGTTATATTACTTAAATTTTTCCTAACTTGAGATGTGTTGATATTCAAAAGGGGATGATCATTTTTCAAAGCATAAAAGGCTTAATTATTAAAAGACAACAAGTAGTATTAACAGATACACAGCCACATTGAAATAGTTTCCCAGGCTTATAGAATAGAGAGCAATTTATATGCCAGATACTATGACATCAACTATATACCAGAGAGAGAAAACTATCAAGTATCAAGAACCAAGATGTTCTAAGAATTAGCAGGTAGATAGTGGCTTGTAATAAGGAAGTAATTAAATTACTATGGTTATGTTATAGTAGTTTAATAACTAAAACACTTGATCTTTCCAAGGATAGCTCAAAATATATTGCATTTTTTAGAATTTCCTAAACTAAGGTCTTACATTTATAAATACTCAAAATCATTACTTAGCTTAGTCACTTAAGCAAATTATACTTAGCTTCGGCCAATATTATTTCATTTTTATTCTGTAGCCCAAGTACACATTCTGACCATGGATAACCCATAGTGGATGATTTACACACAAACGAAGAACCATTTGCATGTGATAAAGTCAGAGAACAGTCTCAGTTGCACGATTTAGCAACACCCAAATGCAAGCCCTTACTTTAGAACAGTATTGTTTCTGAGCTCGAGTAAGTGATTGCACTGCTTTCTCCCCAACCAGTATTAGATGGAGTGAGAAGCAATAGCTAGGATACCTGCTGGTTGATTCCACCTCATCATTCTAGAACAATGATGTGAATTTAAGTAACAATAATGAAGAAAGGTAATTTAATACCACCAAAGAAGTAACAAGGGAACTGCACTACTGTTTGTTCCAGAAAGTCACCCCAGGTTCAGTTTAATGATGTCCATCAATGAAAGGCAAATGATTGGTGGACTGAAACTTTAGCTCCCTACTCTGCCCTCATCTGCCTTTTTCATTCAAAAAGTTTCCTGGGTCTGCTTTTGAGAATGAAAAAGCAAAACTCACATTAAAAACATCTTTAAAATTCTATATTTGAGCCAGAGATTTGGAAATAGAAGGATCTAGACAAATTGTGGGGTAAGAGTTGGGATAGAGCTGTCCTGTAACTCAAAGTTTTACAAAGCAGAAGCTGGGAACCCAGCAAGTCACTCAACTTCTCCACACATACTTATGGGAGAAACAGGCTTTAATAGAGGTTGGTTTTTTTCATGATGCGAAGAAACTCTTCCTGGTTCACTTCACCATCTCCATCCCGATCGGCTTCATCGATCATTTCCTGAAGCTCCTCATCAGTGAGGTTTTCTCCCAACTCATTGGCCACACGCTTTAGGTTTTTGAAAGAGATTTTCCCAGTTTCATCATCATCGAAGAGCCTGAAAGCCTTCAGAATTTCTTCTTTGGTGTCTTTCTCGGCCATCTTCTGAGTCATCACGGCCAAGAAGTCATTGAAGCTGATTTTCCCTGTGCCTTCCTTATCCACCTCCGAGATCATCTTCTTCATCTCTTCCTTCCTGGGTTCAAAGCCCAGGGCTCTCATGGCCACCTTCAGCTCCTTCACGTCGATGGTCCCACTTCCATCGGCATCGAAGAGATCAAACGCTTCACGAACCTCTTGCTTCTGATCTTCAGTGAGCTCAGGCTTAGGACCCACCTTTCTTTTCTGGCTGGTAGAGGCCACGTTTGGCTTCTTAAAGCTGGAAGCCATGTTCCTGCAGCGGTTATGACCTTTAACGGTGCCACAGCAGTCACTGCGTTCGCGCCAGAGCGCGCTCCCACCACCGAGCGCGGGTGCAGGGCCTCCACTCACCGCCCCCAGACCCTTCCCTTGGCGCTGTCCTGTCAGGCCCAGCTCACCAAGCCCGCCCTTGTCTGCGAGATCTGATCTCATAATCCACAGCTCCCTCGGTGATTATCCAGTTTCCACCAACTGGGACCTGCTCTGGCGAGAACTGCCTGCAGCCACAGTTGCCTTTCAAATGCATTGGCACTTGCTAGGCTTTCTAGGCCATTTGTCAGAATCTATATAGGACCAGGTTTGTGGGGTTATTTAGAAGTTCTTCCTCTCTCTCTCTTTCCATACTAAATTAAAAAAATAAAAAATAAAGAAAGAAAAGAAAAGACCCTTTTAGTCTGAGGTTACCTAAGGGTAAATTCAGGATAATCAAGATTGTGTTTTATTCTTTGGCATTAAATGTGGGGGAGAAGAAAGGAAGAATATTAAAAGTCACACCATGTATTCAAATGGACATAAATGGAAAACAGATAAAATGGAAAAAGTTATGTATAAAATTTGTAGAAGTTTGTCTCCTGACATTACATTCAACAATAATAAAACTTCACTAGCTTACTTGGCATACACTGGAATATGAAACGTAATATCCAAATGTATGATTTACTTTCAGTGTTTCAATTTTGCATACTCAGTATAATTGCACTGGAGTAACAGTCATAATTTCATTCACTAGGCTTTTGATTTGGAGAGAGGGGAGATTGGAATACTGCATTCTGGTATTCTGGCATTAAAAAAAAAAGAAAAATCTCTAGCAGCATATAACTCTCATTGTTTATCATCCAATCAGGGCTGTGTTGAAATCCACACCCTATTTCCCTGCTCTGGCAGTTGATGCGGAGTACGTTGGGACACAAAATTGCCTCCTGAGAACAGAGGGGGAAGGAAGCTTTTCAGGTTAAAAGAAAGAAAAAAGTCATCAAGTAAGCCCATAAAGAAATTACCTTTAGAACTGTTCTGTATTTCTTTAACATTTTAATAGTTAAAAAAAAAAGCTGACTTTTTTTAGCATTCTCAATTTATCTCTACTCAACCTAACACAAGAGGGCATTTTTAAAAGTTCTTATTGAAGAGTTTTTGTATCTCCAGCATCTACAACAGTGTCTGACACATATTAAGCAGATTAATAAATTATTTTTTGAATGAATGACAATGTTGGTCTTAAATACTTCTGAATCATTAAAATAAAACAAACAAACCCCCAAAAGATTAAATTATGCCAGGAGTGTTTTATAAATTTTGTTTTTCTTAAATTGGTGATCAGATATTATTTACAAGGCATGTTTAATTAGAACTCACTTCCTGTCCCAGTCCATATATGACACAATGGACAGAGGACCTGGGCACAGGGTTTCTAAAGGTGAAGGAAACTTACCAAGCTGTTAAGCAGTTGTCACAGAGAGTGTAAATGCAAAGTAGATTGACAAGTAAGCACTGCCTCTGCCAATCTTCCAACACTGCAAATCCTCCTGCTTTCTTAACAAGTTTGAAAAACCTGCGATCTTATCCCAAGCCCATGCCTTATTATCTCTGTGACCTTGAGAAAGTCATTGAACCTCCTAGACTCAGTTGAAGCATCTACAAAGTAGGCATAATAATACTCATATAGCTTCTTAAGGGGGTTCCTGTTCAATGATCTCCTCCTGGGATAGTTTCCTAATGGGGCCATGCAAGTCTGGGTAATTGTTAGTTGAATCTGAATTTCTCCCAGACATTGTGCATTTCTTTTGACACTCACTTTGCTGCCCAAGTTCAAGCCAAGCTATGATGTGTTGGGAAAACTAAAGTATAGAAGCTGCCTTATATAGAGCTACATTTGGGCCAAGCTGAGCTCAAAGCACAACAGTTGTCATAGTTTCCAGATGTGTGCAATCAACAGTCACAACCAAGGGCCACCAAGAGCTCCCTTCATAGAAAACACTGCCCTCAGTCAGAGTTAGTTCTTGATGGGGAGTTGCTTCTATGTTCATAATTTGTATTCTGATTTAAAAAGGGAAGAACAACTTACATTGATTGTGTACCTGGGATTGAACTTGACTCCTTGTATTTGCTGTTTTATTTAATCCTTGCTATCATTTCCCATTTTGTAGATGAAAAGAAATGAGGCCCAGGAAAGGACTGTAACATAGCCAATGGTACACAGCCAATAAATGATGGCTCGAGGACTTAAACCTCGGCCTGAGTCCAAGGCTGAGGCTTTGTTTACACCATGCTGCCTTCTCCAAAAGTTGACACTATCACCAAAAAGTAGCAACACTGGGAGGATATGATACTGTTTTTCTTCCCTAAACCTAATAATAATTAAGTATCTTACCTAGAAAAAGTTAACAGGATTTTGTAGGATCTTAGACAGGGTCCCATTCTGGGGCAAGTCACTGAGAGAAGAGTAGTGTGCTTGATATTTACATTCATTCTTCTTTAATTCTGCTTTATTCCATTCCCTACTTTCTGGGTACAAATTAGTGGGAAGCAGTTTGGGCAAAGTGCTTTTAACTGGCACTAGAGAGTCCATATAGTACTTGCAAAAATCAGTTTCATTGATTTAATGTCACTTTTCAAGTTCTAGTAAGACTGACAAAGTAAATGAGATATCCGGGAAAATCAATGGGTATGAGCTGGTTTGTTTTTACATTTAAAATTCTTTGTACCAGAATGTCCTAGGTAATATACTAGATCAGTTGTTGATTATCTGAGAGTGGGGAGAGGAGAAGCTGTTTTAAATATGGTCATGGAAGCTTAACAACTGGAAGCGGGGAAGAAAGAGGTGCTGGAATTCCACAACAAGGTCTGGGGTCAGTGAGACCAAGACAAAGGACCCACGCAGCTTGCTTATTCTAATTATTTGGTTTTCCATTTGACTAGCATGGCATAAAAAAAATGAGGCTCAGGAGCCTTTTAAAGTTTAAGTTGCACTCAGCAAATTCAGCAAATTCCAGGTACCACCCAAGGCAGAAAACATGCATAACAAAGTTACTTTATTGCTGCCTATTTACTTTGTAACACACGCAGAACAGAGAAAATACAAATGCTTGATGACACTTTTACATAAACAGGACAACTGTGCTGGGGTGGTGGAGGGGTGACCAGTCAAATCAACAATAACAGAACTAAACTATTTATTCTTGCATATGTGAAGCCATTTGCAAGATATGGACTGAGCAGCAAAGAGTTTTACAATCCCGGTGGTCTTTGAGGCTGTGAAGTCCAGGGCAGTGACTCAGCCCAGGCCTTTTTGGCAAGCCCAGGAATGGACTTAAGTGTCCAGCCAAGGGCTACATAATTTCTCATTCCATGAACCCCAGAAATAAAGAAATACTCCTCGCTGATACAAAAGCAGACTGTGTTTTTGAAAAGAATTTACCAAAATCTCACACTGCTTCTCAAACTTTCACCCAAATACTCCTAATAGTGAAGGAGAATTAAAGCACTCCTGGGGGATCCAGAGAGACATTTGGAAAAAGCTTACACTAAGCATAAAATGTCTTTATATTCCTGTGTTTTATCTTTAAAAAAAAATAATAAATTTTTGCACTCCATAGCACATTTGCTGGTTCTGTCACGATTTTAAATGACGATTGAGCAAATTTGATTCCCTCCCAAAAAGTGCACTGTGCTTATGTTGTGACTCTGAGGACGTGACCAGGGGCTAGTAGATCCTTGAATGTTTTAACAACTGTCAGATGTAGGATCGAATGTGAAGCCTGAGGTGAAAAACATAAAGAACCAAGATCCTCTCCACTTATACATCATTTGGATTTAGGAGTCAAAGAAGAGGAAGGTAGGAAAGTTGAGGAGGAGAGGAAGGAAGGTGAGTGAATCTCCAGAGCATTTTGAATTTGAGAAGTGTAATGAAATGAAATGCATTCAACAAAAAAATGACTGCCCCCTCTTCCAGGAGCCCACATCAGCCCAACTTAAGCATTGCTTCGAAGAAAACAGTCTGAGGAAAGACACAACCTATGTTGAAATAAGTCAAAGCAGAACCTCACAGGATTTATGATCCGGCAGTTCACCACCCTGTAAGAAATCAGTGGAGTGCCCACCAAATGCAGGCACGTAACAGAAAATGCAGAACCAAGAGGACTTAGAGTGGCTTATTTGGATTTTTAAAATATCTCAGAGACTAAGCTATTGGTTTCATCTTTGATCCACCTTCTTTTATTCTCCAAGATCCCTGAGACTTCAGCATCTAAAGCTGACTCCCCTGTTAAATGAGGAAAAATTTCCACTAACCAGAGGTGGGAAGGTCAAAAGCCCACAGGGGTGTTGGTAACACAGAATGAGCCAAGTGGGCTGCATGTTAAGGGTGTATTTAGGGATTAGCGGAGACCTGGAGAGTTTGTGCCCTTTTAAAAGTCATTGAAAGTCAAATTAAAAAACAAAACAAACAAAGTAACTGCTCAGGCCCAAGAAAACAGTTCTTGTAGAAAACAGGTCAGGCAGAACTTGGCCTATAAGATGTATGTTCTATTTTTCATCTAGTCCTTGTATTGGCCGTTTCTGTTGAGGTTCAAGTTGTAAGGACACTTCTCAGACAAAAAGACAGAGCCAGGGGAGATTGAATTCTAGTCCAAAGTTCATTCATGCCTAGCTTTTTTAGCACAACATAAATATCTTATCGAAGGATCGATCATGCCGTAGTACCAGGTCACAAGGGAAAGGAACTACTGCAGATGTAGCAATTAGTCTGTTTGGTTTTCTTCCCTAAACCAGCTTGAAGGAGATCCCACATATGCCACAACAGCCATATTTTCAGACGTCTGCTCCCCAACTCTTTGGGAATTAGGGAAAGCAAATGAAAGTGACAGTAACATATGTCTTTTATGAAGAAACGACTTGCATTAACAAAAAATTCTAAGAAGTGGATTTCAAATAAAAATCAGTTCCATGACTGCAATGTACATTTAAAAATAAGCTTCTGAACTAAATTACAGCTCTACTGCATTTCAAAGTTTAGCAGTTGTTTCAGCAAACAAAACTTCAAAAGAAACCAACAGGTCATGTTAGTCTCCTCTCAAGCAGCAATTAGAAATCTCTTCATAAACAAGTAATCATATTACAGCTCTCTCCTGCTAAGCCTCCAAATAGAAAAGGGAATGCAGTTAGGACAGGAGGAGCTGATGCCTTCCTCTTCCTTTCCAGTTGGAAACTGACCTTCCCTATAAAGGCGCTTCATTTAGATATTGATCAAAAATCTTTTGAAACTCAGTGGGTGCAGCACCCCAAATTGTTAGCCCTTACACTTTCCATCTTGTTCTGCATTTGCTAGTTTGCACCTACAAAGCCCTTTCCAAATTCCTTTGGTTTCTGGATCATTCTTATCTGAAATCCATGTTCTTTTGTTTTTTTTCCTTTGGCACCAGTCACGGTTCCTTTTGCCCTAAATGCTGTGCATGAGATAAAACTGAGAATGAGAAACTGGGTCATTTACTTGTGGTATTGTTTTCAATTACATCTCATACAAAACGTTTGCCTGTCAGGGTGATTTCAGGCCCCATTGCATTAGTGTGAGCCCATAGTCTGTTCATTCTAAAGCTCCCCACATTGTCTAAGAACAGATTTCATACAGGCACTTTGAAAATAATATTTTAAGGAAAGTAGATGGGAATGAAGCAAGGAGAGAATGAGGAAGCAAGTGAGCTCTCAGATATAAACTCACACTTCAAACTCACCTACCAAGTCAGGTTAAAAAAGGCAGGGAGGGTACATAACTCACCACACACCTGTCTTTGTGAACTTATCAAAATCATTAGTATTTAGTGAATCCTAAGAAAGTGATAGACAGCATTTAGCCTCCCTTTCTGCTTTAAAATTGAAGATCCTAATTTCTCAACACAGGAGACTATTAGAGACTAATTATGTTTCCGTATTGTTCCAAATAAAATAGAGTGACTTAGAATTCCCTGATTCATTGAGGATTAATTTAGAATACGCAAGAACAAATAAATTTGAATTTAGCATGAGGGCATTCCAGAAAGTTACAAGGCTAGGATTAGTTCCTACATAAATGGAATAAGATTAAGAACTTTTTTAGGAATTGTTATTGTTTATCTTAATGGAAAGCAATTGTGGGGGTTCAGAACAATTATCTCCAAAATGTGCCACTCTGTCATGCAGATTATTTTGAGCTGAAATAATCTATCCTTCCCCTTTACTGCCTAAAAGAATTTAAGATAGAGGGCCTGCTCCAGGAAGGGAGACATCATCATAGATAACTATAGTTTAATCTGAACTGTAACAGGAATGGTAGACAGGGAGAAATCCAGCAAAGCCCATTTGATTAAAGTCCTCCCTGTGGCCCATTGTTTCAAGATGACCCAACAAACATTTATTTACAAAACATTAACTCATTTTATCCCCTCATAAATTTTTCTTCTCTTTGAAGGAAGGAAAGCTTAATTATACCCCTGCTTCCCCCTTCTTGGTCCAGAATGATATATACATATATGCCTCATTTTGCCTTAATTAGTCTTTGGAATGTTCATGCTTATGTGACTTCCCCACGTACACATATTAAAACTTGATATTCTCCTGTTAATCTGCCTTATGTCATTTTAATAATTCTACGAGCCCCAACACAGCTCATGATTTCTCCTCTGACTGGTCATTCCACCTCTGCCAGAGCCTATGGCAGCCCCAGTGAGGAGAAGCCAGAGATATTACAGCTATAGGATACATTTTTGTCTCAATTATATCAGTGATATATACATATATAGGTCTATGGCCACATGACTCATGTGCACAGGGCACCAGTGTGGTGGGGGCCCAGCGCCTTGAATGTCAACCCCACCCACTACTAATTACATGATCTCAGGCAAGCTAAGTTTCAAATTCCTATAAAATGGGGTGGAAAAGCAGTTAGCTCATAGGGTTACGGGAGTGACTTTAAATGAGATAATCCATGTAAAAGGTTTAGTACTGCACCAGACCTTCCGAAAATGCTCAGTAAATTTAGTGCTTTATGGTTTACAAAGCATGTCTATAGACACCTACTATCTTGTTCCATACTTCAAAAACCTATAATATATGCTTAATTATTGCCATTTTATCAGTGTAGCACCTGAGACCAGAGACTCAGCCATTTCCCTGTTCACACAACCAGCAGCAGTGCAATGACTCAGCCCATGTTCTGATCTCTACTCCAATGTTCTTCCCTAATGGTCCCCACTTTTAAGTACAAGGCACGTGAACTTCTTATTTTAGACCTTCTGAAGTCCCAGAGAATCAGAGTTAGCATAGTAGGTAAAGCCTGGGCTTTTGAGTCAAACATAAGTGGGTTCAAATCCCAGCTATGGCATTTCAGGTTGTGCGTCTTTGGTCAAGTTGCCTCACTTACGGTACCTATGTCCTTCATGATGTGGCACAATCTTCCCTTTGGGTCTCTATATGCAGTTTGAATGAACATCCTAGTCAGGGCCCTGTCAAGTTTAGTCACTTATTAACTATTGACTACAAAGTTTAATTATTCCATGAAGTATAATTATTACATTTTGTGTTCTATAGTCTATTTCATATCTTTTTAAGAATTGATGTAATACACTGATAAAAAATAATTACATTTGTGTTTTAAAAAGTACCACCTTTGCTTCGTTTCAGCTTAAAATACACTTTTCCAAAGCAAGAATATGCATATTTAATAAAGTATTTAGAGGGGTTGTATTTCAATGGCAATACTACCCAGTTAATTCAATAATTCAGTAGCAAATTGTTGGTCCTGTTCTTAGGTGTCATGGACTGAGCCACAGGGTGGTATTTTTCAGTATGATTGTCATGCAGACCATAGTTCTGTCACCTGTTTACTGACACATAAAATTTGTATTCACTGTCTGAACAAACCTCTCCAGTTTCATGTTTACAACTTATAATTATCAGACTTACTTTTTATTGGTTTCTAAAAACAATTGCTTAGAGAAAAAAGATTAATTTCTCTTATACAGTGCAAAGTCACTTGGCTACTCAGATATTCCTGAGGTACCCAGATCCTTCAATATTATTGCTCCTGCATTCCTAGGCTGTTTGCCCTAGTTCCCTGGTCCAAGATAGCTCCCTACCTCAGACATCTTAGCTATCAGGAAGCGAGATGTATTATGCCCTTCTTGAGGACTGCTATAGATACTCTGAGGCCTACCTAACCACTACTGTGATGCCCAGCACTGTGCAGATTTTGTCAGTTTGCACAGCTGCAACCTGGCAGTGCTTCACCTTGTCCCAGGCCCCAAACTTCTCACTTCCTGTTCTGGGGCTTCATAGCTATCACAACAAGTATAACTTGGTGGTTTAGGAGTTTTGACCAATGCCAATGAATATCTGCCCCTCCTCAGAAGGTCCTATGGGATTGAGTACTAGTCACCCATAACAGTGGCCTACTAAGTAACTCATTCTTGTATTGGCTTTCCCTCTTTCCTTGTCACATTCTTCCACGTCACCCTCACGATCCTGCTTTCTGAGATCACTTCCAAACAAACCTGCAGTCAAGCTTTAGCTTCAGATCCTGCTCTCGGGGAAACACAGGCCAAGAGGTGGGAGTACACTAGCCTTTATGAACCAGAAGTTGCCCACATGTCTTCTGCTGACGCTCCATTGGCCATGTGTAGTTAGCTACAAGGGAGGCTGAGAAGTGAATTCTTTATTCTGGGTGGCCATGTTCCCAGTTAAAAAATCTATGATTATGGATTAAGTCTCTGCACATGATTCATGTGCATATTCCTCTTAATTAGACAAATGTGAATTTTCACAATTACATCATAGGTAGACCAGAGGTTATGACCACTGAATTAAGAGACTTGAGTTTCTGTCCATGTTTTTTGACTCATTTTCTATGTGAACTTAGGCAAGTTGCTTAAGTCTGCTGGGCCTAAATTTTCTAATTTGAACAGTGGCAATAGTGATAACTTCTTTCTCTGGGTGGTTGTGAGGAAAAATAAGATTGAGACAGGAAAGCACTTTAAAACCTGTAAAAGATTATGTAAATATAGGTTATATTTGGTTATTGCCTAAACATAAAATATAAATGAGTGACAGAATATTCCATTCCATTCTGTTACTATTAATATACTACCAGATAGATACAGCTACTTGTTGTGTAATCCAATTTACTCTGCAGGTGGATGGACTCCCCCAGCCCACCATCTGAGGAAACAGTGATCAACATCAGGTAAACATTTGCTGCTTAAAAGATTGTGCTGAAGTGGGTTCTTGTAGATGGTCTTTCTTCATTTCATCATTATTTTCTTCTCTTCCAAAAGGTTCTCTACCTCTGGATTTTATCTTCTTAAACATAATTATAAAGAGAAGAAGTGGGGTGAATTACTCATAATACTTGTTATGTGAACCTAAAGGACAAAACTGCATTCTCTCTCCCCATCAATAACCTAAACTTTCAAACATGTAGGAATAGTTAAGGATTCCTTCTGGACTATTTTAAGGAGCAAATTTATTAGTTCTATAGCATCTCGTAATCTTGAGGTATTTAGGAAAACTACATTCTTTGGATTCTGAAAGCCTGCCTATTTCCCTGAGCTACTTCAAACAATGTAACTTTTGCTGACAGGGCACTCTGTGGGCCAGCAGTGTTGTTGAATTTTAAGTAAATAATCTTGAAACAAATCTATGGTTGACACACTGTCATGTTATGTTTACTGCTCCAGAAGAGGGATTTATTCTAGGACAATGAAAAATTCCATTGCTTTTTTGGGGAAGTGACAATTGTGATCACCCATAAATTAAAGCGACTGCCCTCTGTACCATAGATATGGTCCAAAACATTGCACATGCACTAAAATGTCATATGCGAAATAGAACAGTGCTGGATAAAAATATATAACATTACTAAATAAAAACAGATACGGTGGATCTGACAGATGTTTAAATTGCCAAGTCTGGCTATGGCTAGTGCCGTACTTTTCCCAGGGTTAAAAAACACTGGAGTACTGAAGTGGAGCAGAAAAAGTAACTTCAGCTCAACTGCATCCTGCTTAGTCTTAGCATAAATTTCATGATGCAATTTAGGTTGCTCTTAAAAAATGGTTTAATATGTAATGAGCCAAATATCTCTTTCTTTACAAGAAGATCATTAGTATTATAACTTTCTAAAAACCAGTTCTTTGTCTGCCATGTCTGTCTTCCCCATGCCTGGCTCTCTTGGGGGTTGGTCTGTCTTTGCAGATGGTGGGTGTTGGTGAAAGAGGCTGTTAATGAAGTAGGGACAAATATTCAGTTGAGGAAGGCACCACCCACAGCCCTTTAGCAGAAATTTCTCTAGGTAACTCACAGCAAAGCATAACTATAGAAAATCAAGTACAAAGCTGGACTAAACTACAACATCCTATTGTGCACAGAATAATCTTCCTCTGATACTTTCTTCAGTCTTAAATAGGAAAAGTGCCTTTTGAGATGATTTTCCTACGTCTAATGATGGTTATAGATATACGAAAACAATACTTCTTCCACAACTGTGAGATATTCAGCAGAGTGAGAGTTCAGCAGGATGGAAACAGCAAAATAATCATAGCACTAAGGGTGATGCTATAAAACAAGGGAGGAAGGTCTCCCCTCAACCTTCCCTGCAGGTCAGGGAGAATCTCCTTGTAGGAGGTTCTTCTTCAGCCCATCCAGCAGGGTGATTATGAATTGTCTAGGCAAACAGAAGAGCAACAGACTTTTAGGTAGAGCAAATGTAACATGTACAAAGGTGTAGAAGCAAGAAAGTGAACAGCAAGTTCAGAGCTGCCAGTCGCCGTCTGGCTGAGCATAGGATGTGTGCGTGTAAAGGTGAGGGGTGGGGTGTTGTAGGGGGAGTTGAGTATGGCCTGGGCCCTGTGACGACCTTTTGGATGCTTGTGCACGGAAGGCCCTGGGGTGGCACGCACAAGCCATGGAAGCCCTGGGAAGTCAGAGTCATGCAGTGGGATGGTCTGGTGGAGATCTGGGTTCCCTTGTTGTAGAGCACCCAGGTCAGGTGGCTCTTGGCTGGTGTATCACACCAGGAAGACCATAGCATCCTGTTTGTGTGCCAGCCCAAAGGCTCAGGTCCACTGCAGGACCATGAAGGTCCTCAGCAGTAGCAGGAGAAGGACACTAGTATAGCTTGTACTGTCATCCATGTGTTGACCTTCAAGATCTCACCTCCTTCTCCACCTACCCTGCCAGCCCGGAGGGACCTTTTATATCTTTAGGTCTGCACATTTTATATGTTCTAGTCAACTGGACTCTTCCCTGGGTATAAAGAGCTGGAAATGTTCATTTATTCTGTTCCCCTTCCTTTTAAATCCACTCTATGGTTCATTCTTTATAGCAGGGAATGCTTAACAGTCAAATAATCAGTAAATATCCTCACTTGTTTTAGTTCTCTTCTGTGAGATTTCTGCACAACTTCTTTCCTCCTTTTCTTTCTCCTCCTCACACATACACAATAGTAGGGAGAATAGTATAGATGAACCCCCATGCATCCATCACCTAGCTTCAACAATTACCAACCCGTGGTCAATACATTTTCATCATTACCCCATCCCCAGGTTATTTGGAAGCTAATCTCAAACATTTGATCTGTAAATATTTTAGTTTGAATTAAGAAGTATTTCCATGCCAATCTGATTTTTTTTATTTTTCTGTTCACTGTCACCAGGGTGTTTGTTCTCAGCAATTTGTTGCAAGGCCATTCGCCACTTAAAAATATCTATTATACATACGCAAAATGTTTCTATAACCAATATCATATGAAATAAAAATACTAGAATAAACACCCATGTAACCATGATCAAGTTAAAGAGACAGAGGCAGAGAAGGATGGAAGATAGAAAGGGAGGGAGGAAGGGAAAGAAAGAGAGCAAGAAAGAGACAGAGAGAGAGAGAGAGAGAGAAACACTATTAGTATCTCCTTCTCCCCTCCAGTTACCCTGAATTTGGGCCAATCCTTTCACACACACACACACACACACACACACACACACATGCACGTGTATGTGTGTGCATGCATGTGTGTGTGTGTGTGTGTGTGTGTGTGTGTGTGTATTTACCATGTGTAAGCTGGACCTCTAGACAATATATTGTTTAGTTTTTTTACTATTTGTGAACTTTTCATATAAATAGAATCACACTGAAATATTCTTCTGTATCATTTTCCACTTCAACATGATGTTTTTGAGACTCATCCATGGTTCTAGCTGTAGATAATTTTTTTTCACTGCGTTATAGTATTCCATACTATCAATCTATCATAATTTATTTATCCAATCTATTGTTGATTGACATTGGGTTGTTTTTAGTGCCCTTCCCAAAAAATGCTACTAAGAATATTAGTGTAAGAGTAAAATTGCTTATGTGTGCATATTCTTTACTAGATAATGCAAAATTGTCTTCTAAAGTAGTGTATTATTTTACATCCCTAATAGCTCTTCATAATAGTTCCTACCAACACTATGTCTTGTCTGACTTTTACATTTTTGTCCTTTGGTAGATTTAATATTTTCCCCTGATTAATAATGAGAGTAAGCATCTTTTTATAATATATGTTTGTAGGTCGTGTTTTCTCTTCTATGTATGTCTGTGTTTTTGCATATTTTTGTTTTTTTCTTGATGACTCATAGGAATTCTTTACATATTTTGGATACTAAAACTTATTGGTGTATAGAATGTCTGAATAAAAGGCTGCCAGCAATTCCTCCCATCCCTGTATGCACACGCTACCTTATCAAGACTGGAGTCTACTTCTCTCCCTTTTGTATCTAAGCTAACTCCATGTCTTGCTTTGATCAGGAGGATGTGACAGCAGTGATGCTGTGTGACCTTAGGGCCGAGGCCTTTCAGAGACCTCGCAGCTTCCATTTGACCCTCTTGGAAGCCAGCTTCCATGTGAAAAGGCTGGCTATGCTGCTGGAGAGAGGGGCCATGTGGAAAGAGAGAGGCCCTACGAGATGAGAGACTGTGTATGGAGAGTGGCCCAGGCTATACATCTGAATGAAGCTGTCTTGGATGTTCTTGTCCTAGCCAAGCTCCCAGCTGAGTACATGTGTGACCTCAGCTAATGCCTCTGGAAGCAGAAGAACTGCCCATCTGAGCTCAGCCCAAATTCCTGACCCACAGAATCACGCATAATAAAATAATTGTTTCCAGCCAGCAAGTTTTGGAGTAGTCTATTACACAATACATAATAGAAACAGTTGATTGTATATGTTTCTAAAAATCGTTTCCACGTTTCTAGTTTTTTTTAACTCTCTTTATGATATCTTTCATTATCAAAAATTTTAACATATACTAAAGTTGAATATTTTAATATTTTCCTTTATGGTTAGTGCTTTTTGTGTCTTATTTGAGAAATCTGTTTTTATTTTAAGGTACTGTATTTTCTATTAAAAGCTCTAAAATTTTACCTTTCATATTGAAGTTCCTTAATCTATCTTGAATGGGGTAAAGCAGGGAGTCACTTTCACGTTTTTCCCCATATGAGTTGCTATTTCAACATCATCGACTGACTGGGCTTATGAGTTTCCCATGTATGCTGGTCTGTGGCTGGCTCTTTGATTCTGTTGGTTGTTATACCAGAATCTGTTTAAAATTACACTATAGCTTTATAATAAGTCTTAATTTCTGAGGCAAATCCCTTTTTTTATTTTTTACGAATATATTAGCTATATTTTTTAATGTGTACACATTTTTATTATACCCAATCAGGTTATTCAAAATAAATCCTTTCTTTTCTTCTTTCTTTCATTATTCATTCATTTGTTCAGCCAGTAGCATTCATTGCTACTTCTATTGACCATATGCTTGGTCTTATAAATTTTAGTATCATCTTGTTAAATTCCATAATAAATCCTCTTTGTGATTTTTATTGGATTTGTATTGACTTCATTAATCATTGGGGAGGTAAGATTATGCCTTTAAATATTAAATCTTTTTATCTATAAACATCTTACCTCTTCATTAAAAAAACCTTATTTAATGTGTTTTTTAAGTTCTATGATTTTCTACACATCTTATGCTACTTTTGTTGGACTTATTCCTAGGTATCTTATATTTTTTGTTGCTAGTGCTAATAGTACTTTTTTCTTTTACTTAAACATTCGGTTAGTTACCGATGAAGAGAAATGCAGTTGGCTTGGTATATTGATTTAGTGTTTGGGAGTCTTGCAAATCTTACTCTAATTGTAATAAAGTATAAGTTTGGGTCTTCTATGTATACAATAATGTCATCTCTGAATGACAGCTTTATTTTCCCCTTTTCAACCCTCATGATTTTTTAAAAAATCTAATGTGTTGCCTAGGAACTTCAAGTGTTGTTAATGAGAATTCTTATCTTTTTCATGATTTAAAAAGATTTGTTTTTAATATTTCATGGTTGATTATAATGTTTCCTGTGTGTGTGTGTGTGTGTGTGTGTGTGTGTGTGTGTGTGTGCGCGCGCGCGTGTATTTATATACCTTAATCAAATTAAAGATGTTCTCTTCTATTTCTACTTATTCGGGTGTTTGTTTTATAATTCTGAATGGTAATGAATTTTCTTCAATTCTTTTTCTGCATATTCTAAGAAGGTATATTTTCTTCTTTTACAGTGTTACATTATTTAACTTCTTAATACTGAGTCAACCTTGCATTCTTAGAATACATCTAACTTAGTCATAATATATTTTTTATGCATTACTGACTAGAGTTTGTTAATATTTTGTTTAGGATTTTTGCCTCTATGTTTATAGTGAGATTGCCAATGTTCCTCCTTTCTCTTATTGTCCTGGTCAAGTTTTGGTATTAAGGTTAAACTAGCATCATAATATGGGGTTATGAGTTTGGGATTAGTCCCTTTTTTCTATTACCTGAAAATATTGTAAAGCTTGGAATTCTTTAATCCTTGAATGTTTGGTAGAACTCAACAGTAAAACAATAGGTTTGGTATTTTCTTTGAGGAAAGATTTTGAATTATTTCAGTTCCTTTTATGAATGCATTTTCTTTAATGACACTTTTATGATTCAATTTCCTTAATGTGCATGGACCTATTATAATATTCTGTTTCGTCTTGAGCCAATTTTGATCATTCAAAATCTTTTAGTAATTTGCATGGTTCACTTATGATTTTGAAATTTATTGGAACCAAGTTGTACATAGAGTTATTACATAGTATTTTAAATCTCTTCTGTAACTATAGTTGTGTCTCCTTTTTTATTCCAAACATTATTTATGAATGTCTTTTCTTTATCTCTTGGTCCATCTTGCCAGAAATTTGGCATTCTTATTAGTTTTTTCAAATCATAAATTTTGTTTTCATCGATCCTCTTCATATGTCCTTTCCCACCATGAATTTCTGTGTTCTTCATTAGTTTCTTCCTTTTACTTTTCTCCCCTTCTACTCCTTTTAACTTCTGAAGCAGCTTAGTTCACAAAATTTCAGCTTTTAATCTTTACTACTACTGTAAGCATTCAAGCCTACAAAATTGATCTAGAACCCTTTAGAATATTTTAATATTTAATAATTAATAATTAGTTGTATTTTAAACATTTATTAATATTAAACAATCTTTGCTTTCACTTTATTGAGACATTAAATACACTTCATCATATTTAAATTTTGTGGTTTAACAGCTTATGATGCAACTTCCTGAAAATCTGGTTCTAAGTTCAGTTGATTGCTTTTTTAATATAAAAATATTTTTATTGTTAGATTTATTGGGGCAACATTGATTATCAGCATTACATAGGTTCCGGGTGTACAATTCTACATCAGTTAATTTCTATACTTGATTTTAATGACTTTTATAGCTGAAAAACATACCCCAGAAAAATATATAAATACAAAAATGGAAGCCATGTATTGTTAGATGCATGTACAAATAATGGGGTTTTTCTTTGTTTTGTTTTAGTTCTAAGCACCAATTATGCAAGATTTTTGTTAATATTTGGTCAGAAAATTTCTATCTTCCCTATCTGAGGATATTTCTTTTTTATGTTTTTGACAAATGCTTAAAATAACACTGACATTCTTCATTTGGAAGAGTTAAAAAATAATCTTATTTCTAAATCTAACTAGACAGATAGAAGTGGTCTAAGAGCTAAAACTCATCTTTTCGGCAAGAAAGTTATTTAATAATGGGACGGTTTCTAAACATACTCTGCAGAGACTATTTCCTGATTTTTTATCTTTGACATAAAACATTTTACTAAGTTTTAGTTCAGCTGAAGCCTTTTACTACTTTATGAGTGTTTCATTACAGTTAATCTTAATCATATTAATAATTTCTTATGTTAAAAATCTAGATAATGGATCATTTAAAAATACTTTATTTTATTATCATATATTTCAAATACACAAGCATGTAGAACAGTTGAGAACGTGAACACCCACCATCCCTTTATTTTTGACACAGGTGGCCTTAGCATTCATTTATATCCCTAGGTAACCAATAGTTTTATTGTCACTGCAATGCAAGGCACATCACAGCTAATGGATGGTTGGGTGAATGTATAAGTGAAAAAAGGAAGGAAGAACAAACAAAAGAACAAATGACTAATTGTTTGGCTTCCTCTATAGACTGTGATCTGGAGGGAAGGACCACTTCTTATTTATCTTTGTATCCCAGGTATCTAGCACCAGGTCTGCACATAGTAGGTGCTAAAAATTTTTGGAAAGAAGGGAAGAAAAAAAACAGGAAGAAAGGGAAGGAGAAATGGAGAGAAGGAAAAATAGTGTATGTTCTTATCTGGTTGTCTCACTGGAAAGGAATGCTTAGTAGTTTTGGCCAGTTCAACTTTGACCTTATTTAAAGACTTTTTAGTGTTTATTTTTAATGAAAGCAGTAAAAAAATATTCCCAAGAGGGCAATTACCTCTCTATATGTGAAAATGTTTTCCCAAGGGATAGAAGAACTAGTGCTTTCATAGAGTCTGAAGGCTACTCCTAATCACCAATTGATTAGAAAATATTTCTTAGTCTTTGATGTGATTCTTTTACTGTCTTTTAAAAGATAAAAAGTAAGCAGAGGTTTGTGGCTCCTCCCACCTCAACCCTGGAACTCCGTGGTAGGACAGATGATATAGTAAAACTTTCAGCCACTCAGAAGTTAAAGTGAATAAAATCTACCAAATAAATGACTGCTGATGCTCAGCTCAGCATGTTTATATGTAGGATGCACAGTCTCTTAAGATACTTTACCTCATGCCAGGTTGTTTAATCAATGCCTCTGACAAAGTTACATGGTTACCTGCAGTGAGACTCTGTAATACTTTTAAAAATCAACCTACCGTGAACTCTTGCTGTGAAAGTATTTAAATAATTAAAAACATTCCTTTATCAAAGGAGTCTCCTTCTGACAGTGGAATCCATAACTTCTGCAGCTTTTCTTTTCAAAACACTTAGATGAAAGAGATGGTTGTGTTATATGCAGCACCAGACAACTTTTTTTTTTTAATGAGGCCAAACACTGTTCAAAACCTTACGTGATGAGACTTTTAATAATCATGGATTGGGGCACCCAACTTCTTATTGGGATAAGACTGTAAATTCTTACTCTAAGAGGAATGAATGGTATAACTGCACTACATAAGGATGTGTTTGGTTTGGTTTTTTTTGGATCTTCCTGTTTTTGTTTACACAGGAGTCACTAGGGAGGAAGTCTCAGCAGTAGGTTTCAGGCTCAAATCACCAAAGATGAGTGAGAAAGGAAACAGAAATGCCTGAATGTGCACACACACACCAACATTGTCACATCTTACTCATTGTGGAGGAAATACAAACAGCCTCAAGAAAAACCCTGAGATTTAATACAGGACACATCTGAAGGGGCAGGTCAAGAGGAGGATATGACAATGATAAGTGAGGGAAATACCATCCTCTGAGCATTTTTTTAAAATGACAACCATTACAACAGTGACAGCTTCCAAGATTGAATCTACTGAAATTCACCCAGACAAGTCCAGATGTTCTGAAGCCCTCTCAGAATGAAAGGGCCCTGCTGTGGGGTTTAGATATTTTACTGATGAGATTAACATGCCTTGTAGATATCAGAAGCAGCAGTTACCGTCCCTGTAATATTTTGTCCCTGGATTGTGGCCCACAGTAAAAATTGGATGATATGGCAAAGAAGGAGTGTTCTCATGGCAGCAGAAAGAGATGGTTGTCAGGGAACCTGGAAAAGGAAGCTTCCGTTTAGCAAACCAAGGAGTTCTGATTTGTGTGGCAAGTTGCTCCTACTGCAGAGCAAAATAGATGAAGATCTCACTTCTTGCATTATAATCCTCCATTCTCTGAATAAACTTACAAAAAAAGGCAGGTCCTGGTCTGTGGGCCAAGTATGACACTTGCTCCATCGCAAATACATCTGCTATCATAATTAAGAGATGTGTTGTTGATTTTTAAGTCAATTTTCTCAAATTTGGCTGCTGTATACATTCATTCCCTAAGCTCCAATGTTTGAATCAACTGATTAGAGCAAGGTTTTGAACCAAAAGATAAAATCTGAGGCCTAGCCCTCAGCCCTCTGTGACCTTAAGACCACAGCTGCTTATAAGGCCCCAAGTGACTTGAAGGGGTGCCAGGCACAGATATGACTCCTGCTACCTACCTCAAGTGCCAGGGGAAGGACTAAGGGACCATCTTTTAGAGATGTTATTTAGTTCACAATCAATTCTCTACTTTGTGTCTTTTCTAACCTTAGATTTCAACCTTTATCATTGGTACCATGAACACACTACCTGTTATTCTGATTTACCACTCCATTTATGGGACACTTTATTGTTTGTAAAGTCTTCCGCATGCACCATCTCATTTGGCCAACATGACAACCCTAAGAAGTAAATAGTATCATTATCCCCATTTCATGGATGAGAAAAGTAAGGCTCAGAGAAGCAAGGTGACTTGGGTACAATCACTCAGCTAGTGGGCAGTAGAGCCAGAACCTGAGCCCAGATGTTCTGGTTTGATTTCTGTTATGACATGTTGGCTATATCCTTAAACCATTGATAGACAAATTTTTTTAGCTTCATATTCCTGTGGAAATATTTGAAAATATACTCCAACATATGTATATTAGCTTATCTAGAAATTGTGAAATGTATGACATGTTAAGTACATTATAGAACATACAAAAAACCAGACATTTTTGAAAGGGTGAAAAAAATAAAATAAATGATGTTTTTAAGTTCATTTGTGTTATTAAGCAAAAACAAGTTTTGCTTTAATTACAATTATTAATATTAGTTTTTAGGGAGATGCTGTGATAGTCAAAGTTTCAGTATTTATGAGAATCTTGGTTTAGTACCTTGTGATGTAGTGATTTTCAAGTTTGGTCCTCAATTCAACGTATTTTGATAGTTTAAAAAATATACTTTTAAATTTGTGATAATTTTAAATTTACAAATTGTTGTTTAGATAGTACAGAGCTATATACACCCCTCACTTAGTTTCCCCACTGATGACACCTTACATTACCGTGATTCATTTGTCACAACTTAGAAACTGACATGGATACATTAGTGTTACGTAAACTCCAGACTTACTTGAAATTCACCACTTTAATGTTCTTTTTCTACTCCAGGATCCAGTCCAGGTTCCCACATTACGTTTAGTTGTTGTGTCTCCCAGTCTTCTCTGGCCTGTGACAGCTTCACAGTCTTTCCCTGATTTTCATGACCTTGACTACTCAAGAAGAATCAGCCAAGTAGCCCATAGAATGGCCCCTCAATCTGGGTCTGATGTTTTTCTCATGATTAGATTGGGGTGATGTTTTATGGAACAAATACAGAGGTAAAGTGCCCTTCTCGTTATATCATGTTAGGGACACGTGATAGTCATAGGACATCATAGGGGATCTTAGCCATCACTTGGTTAAGGCAGTGTTTGCCAAGTTTCTCTCCCTCAGAGTTACTATTTTTTCTCCATTCCCAACTCTATCCTTTGGAACGAGTCACTTCATGGCATGGGGAAATGGTTGGAAATTAAGCTCAACCTCCTGGAGAGGTGATATCTATACACATTGTTTGGAATTCTTCTGTGAGAAAGATTTGTCTCTTCTTCTCCAATTTATTTATATCAGCATCGACTCATGGATATTTATTTTATAGTTTGGGTTATAATCCAATACTATGCTATGTAGTTCAAATTTTTCCAGCTTTGGTCATTGGAAGTTCTTTTAGGTTGGCTCTTCTGTCTCTTTGATATGCCAACCATGCTTTTGTTTTTTGGGCACAATTCCTTATTTTCTGGTACTGTAAGATGCTCCAGGTTTATCGCATATTTTCCCTGCCCAGCCCTGCTAGGATGCCTGGTTCTTTTTATTGGAAATGTATTTAGAAACCACTGTGTGTTCATTGCTACTGGGGTGTCATTTCTTCCAGGTCCATTAAGTAGACAGAACTAGGACATATACACGGAGATATGTGTACTAACTCATGTTTACATATATAATACTTGCTATTTAACAGACAACATAGGAAAAGATTTCTTACAGAGATAAATAGACCCAAATACAAGAATTGCATCATTGACTAAATTTTCTAAAACATGATACCAAATTCTTTCTCTCTCTCTTTTTTTCATACTGGAACAAACAATTCTGAATGTCTAGATTTTAATTCTATAACTTACACAAACACATTGTACATTCTTAAATAATGAATGCTTACAATATTAATTTATAAGCCTTTTTAAATGATACCTAATTTTCAATTGTATGAACTGATTATACAAAGCTTTTTGTTCAAATTCATCTAGTAAATTTAAATATTCCCTGATGTTAATTAGTTGGTTCTTGCAAACTAGAAAGCATTTTCATATTGTGCTTTCAGAGTGGATTAAAAACTGACTGAAATTCTTAAAAAGAAGCTATACATTCTCTTTCCAGTTTTTAAAAGGTGCAGGTATCAGAGTTTTTATACATGATATATTATTTTTGGCAACAGAATTTCATAATCATGGGGATTTTTCCAGACATCTAGCTTCACAATGCTTTTTCCATAGCATAAATTTTTTTCAGACAATATTTACTTTCTCACTTATTGTGAACATATCACCTTTATTGTGAAGTGGCAGAGTAAGAGTGTTTATTTTTATTTAATTTTCCATTTTTTTAATTGCAGTAAAACATATATAACATAAAAGTTACCATTTTAATAGTTTTTAAGAGTACAAGTTAGTGGTAATATCCACATTGTTGTGCAACCACCACCTTCCAGTTCCAAAATGTTTCATCTTGTATACCTGAAACTCTGTACTCATTAAACAATAACTCCCCATTTCCTTCTCCCCTGATCCCCCTAGCAAACACCATTCTACCTTCTTTCTCTATGAATTTGACTACTCTAGGTACCTCATATAAATGGAATCATACAATATTAGTCTTTTTGTGTCTGGTTTATTTCACTTAGCATAATGTCTTCAAGGTTTATCCATGTTGTAGCTTCTTGTGTCAGTATTTCCTTCCTTTTTTAGGCCAAATAATATTTTATTGTATATATGTATCGCATTTTGTTTATCCATTCATCTGTTGATGAACATTTGAGTTATTTTTCACTGTTTAGTTATTGTGAATAATGCTGCTATGAACAAGGCTGTATAAATATCTGTTCAAGTCACTGCTTTTACTTCTTTTGTGTATATGCATAGAAGCAGAATTGCTGGATCATATGGTTATTCCGTGTTTAATTTGAGAACCACCATACTGTTTTCCATAGTGGCTGCATCATTTTACGTTTCTACCTACAATGCATAGGGTTCTAATTTTTCCACATCCTCACCAACACCTGATATTTTTTGTTTTTTGATAATAGCCATCCTCATGGGTGTGAAGTGGTATTGTTGTTGGTTTTGATTTGCATTTCCATAGTGATTAATAATGTTGAGCCTATTTTCATATGCTTATTGACCATTTGGATATCTTTTTTGAAGAAATGCTTATTCAAGTTCTTTGCCCATGTTTAAATTGAATTGTTTGTTTTTTGTTGTTGAGTTGTAGGAGTTCTTTACATATTCTGGATATTCATCCTTTATCAGATATATGGTTTGCAAATATTTTCTCTCATTCTGTGAGTTGTCTTTTCACTTTGTTGATAGTGTCCTTTGAAATACAAAAGTTTTAAATTTTGAAGTACAATTTACTTATATTTGCTTTTATATTACATGCTTTGGTGTCATATCCAAGAAATTATTGCCAAATCTAATGCCATGAAGAATTCTCCATGTTTTCTTTTAAAAATTTTATAGTATTAGCCGTTATGTTTAGATCTTTGATTTATTTTGAGTTAATTTTATATATGGTATAAAGTAAAGGTTCAACTTAAGAGTGCTTACTTAATAAATACTATGTTACATAGCAAACTACTGATAACTATTTGTCCTGACAGTAAATTTAAAACTGTTTTGTAAAAAAAATATGTACAATGTACCTTTATATCCAACAATTCTTATAAATGCTTTGCCCTCAGATCGTCAATGGTATGGAAGACTTTCTTGGTCATTTTCCATTTCATATAATCTCGTTTATAAAATCAGTCTCAACAAAGACACTTTTAAAACATTGAAATACATAGAAAGTGAACATAACATTAGAACTTTATTCATTCTTAGTAAACATAATTTGCGTGAACCTCATAAATGGCTAGAATGCAGATTCCAGTGGCAGTTTATATTAAGCATTTGAAAATCCTAATTTTTCTTTTAAAACAATTTTAATATGGTCACAGATCTTTTTTAAAAGATTTTAAAAATATATTTAACAAACAATATTAGTTTCAGCTATACACCATAGTTATTCAACATTTACATACCAAAAGAAGTGATCACCATGGTGAGTCCACCTGACACTGTACCATGCTATCACAATATTATTGACTATATTCTCTATGCTGTAGACTACATCCCAAAGACTTATTTGTTTTATACCTGAACAATTGAATCTCTTACTTAATACCTTTCACATTGCCCCCATTATTATTTTCTCAATTATATTCAATATTATTTTATATTAATTTCAGCTGTGTATCATAGTGGTCAGACATTTGTATAATTTATAGTAATAGGTGATCCCCCTGACTAGTCTAGTACCCACCTGGCACTATACATAGTTATTATCATATCATTCACTATATTCTCTATGCTTTACATCCCCATGACTATTTTGTAACTATCAATTTGTACTTCTCAATCCCTTCACCTTTTTCACCCTGTCCTTCAACCCTCCTCCCATCTATCACTCTGATAAATTTAATACCCATTTGACACCATATATAGTTATGATAATATTATTGACTATATTACTTATGCTATACCCTACATGTCCATGACTACTGTGTAACAACCAATTTGTACTTCTTAATCTCTTTCTCTGTTTTGCCCACCTTAATCCTCTCCCATCTTGCAACCATCAAAATATTCTCTGTACCTATGAGTTTCTGTTTCATTTGTTCATTTTGTTCTTTAGATTCCACTTATATGTAAAATCATATGACATTTGTTTTTCTCTGTCTGACTATTACACTCAGCACAATACCCTCTAGATCCATCCATGTTGTTTTAGATGGCATGAATTAACTCTCATTTTATGGCTGAGTAATATTCCATTGTATATATGTACCACCTCTATTTATCCATTCATCCAATTAGGAACCCAGGTTGCCTTAATATCTTGGCTTTGTAAATAATGCTGCAATCAACATATGGATGCACACTTCCCTGGATGGACTGGGTTTCTTTGGATAAATACCCACAAGTGGAATTATTAGGTCCTGTTTTGTCTGTTATTATATAGCCTTTGTTTTAAAGTCTATTTTGTCTGGTATAAATATTGCTACCCAGCTTTTGTTTTGTTTTGTTTCTGTTTTTATGAAATATCTTTTTCCATCCCTTTACTTTTGGTTGATGAGTGTCTTTTGATCTGAAGTGTGTCTCTTGTAGGCAGCATACAAGTATGTGTGGGTCTTGTTTAGTTTTCCATTTAGCCACCCCATGTCTTTTGATTGGAACACTTAATCCATTTACATTTAAAGTAATTATTGATAGATATGTAGTATTACCATTCTATTATTCTATTATTTTTTATCTTTTATTTTTTCATTTTAAAAAAGTCCCTCTAAGAATCCTTGTAATATTGATTTGCTGATGAACTCCTCTAGCTTTTTCTTGCTCGGGAAGCTCTTTATTTGTTCTTCAGTGCTAAATGATAGCTTTGCCAGGTAAGGCAATCTTGGTTAGAGGTCCTTACTTTTCATCACTTTGAATATTTAATCCCAATTCCCTCTGGCCTGCAAAGTTTCTGTTTATAAATCAGCTGACAGTCTTATGGGAGCTCCTTTGTAGGTAACTAACTGCTTTTCTCTTGCTTTTAAGATTCTCTCCGTGTCTTTGAACTTTAGCATTTTAACTATGATGTGTCTTGGTGTGGAGTTCTTTGGGTTCATCTTGTTTGGGACTCTGCATTTTATGGGCTTGCATGTCTATTTCCTTCTCCAGGTTAGGAAAGTTTTCTGTCATTATTTCTTCAATAGTGCCCATTCCTATAATACGAATGTTGGTACACTAGATATTGTCCCAGAGGCCCCTTAAACTGTTCTCATTTTTTTGGATCCTTTTTTCTTTTTGATTTTCTGATTGGGTAGTTTCTTCTATTTTATCTTCCAAATCACTGATTTGATCCTTTCCTTCATCTAATCTACTGTTGATTCCCTCTAATGTATGTTTAATTTTAGTTATATTCTTGATTTCTGACTGGTTATTTTTATGTTTTTTATCTCCACTTTTATGTTTCTTATCCCTTGAAACTTGTTTAAGTTCTCCCTGAGATCATTAAGCATCCTTATACCCAGTGTTTGGAACTCTGCATCTGGTAGATCGCTTGGCTCCATTTCATTTAGTTCTTTTTCTAGAGCTTTGTTCCAATCTTTTATTTGGGACATGTTTCTTTGTCTCCCCATTTTAGCTGCCTCCCTGTGTTTGTTTCTATGTATTAGGTAGGACTGCTACGTCTCCTGATCTTAGTAGAGTGGCCTTATGTAGAGCCTAGTGGTACAATGTCCCTAGTTACCTAAGGTGGGTGCTCTAGGTATGTCCCTTTTGTGGATTGTATGTGCCTTCCTGCTGTAGTTGACTCTTGGTTGCTATTTGTACATCAGTGGGAGAGATTGACCCTTGGGCTAATTGGTTGTAAGAATTGGTCATGACTACAGCAGAGGAGTTGTGGTGCAAGGGCTGACCCTACAGAGCAGGATTCACTTCATCAGGACTCTGGTGCCCATCCAGTCTGCCCCCTGGGTGTGTCATCTTTGGAGGTAGCCAGGTGATGCTACAGTTCAGTTTGAATCTGGCCACTGGGCATGCCAGCTCTGGGGCCTCCTGAGAGGGGACCCACTGCATGCCAAGTTCAACCACAACTTGGGTTCTGCCCAGGACCACATGGCGTGAGCCACAAAGCAATCCAAAGATGGTCACTGCCCATGCTGTGCTTGGAGGTGTCTCAAGAAGCCAAACTGCAAACCTGTCGCTAGTGCCAGGCTTATGGCTGCCCAGCCAGAGGTATGGGACATGCCAAAGCCAGATGGTACTTGTTTAAATTTTGTGAATGTTTGAGAGATTTTAGGAAAGTCTGTAGCATGATCAAGATAGATCATTTATATGGAAAAACCACTGGAAGTAGCTTGGGTGTGCCCGTAAGCTGGGTGGGGCCAGGTTTTTAAAACACTAAGTTGGGGCAAGCAGTGTTAGCCAGGTTAATGCAGACTCAGATATGGCACATGCCTGCATCTGCATACCCTGAGTGGAGAGGGCTCAAACAAGAAGCAATGGCTTCCGTCAGTTCCTTTATCTGGGAGAAAGCTATCCCTCCAGCCCTTGCCCTAAAGACAGACAACTCAGTTCTTCCCCTGTATGTTTCTGGTGCCTTTCAAACTGCTGCCCCTGTGCTGGAGCTTAGAGTGAATTAGTCCATTAGCAAGGAAGGTAGTACACGGGGCTGGCCCTTTAAAAGGAGCACGTAAGACTGCCGCTGCCCTGTCTCACTCAGCCATCATCTGTTCTTGTTTTTATAGTCAGAAATTATGAAGACTTCTTTCCTTAGTACTGAAACACTTGACCATGGAACGTGGTGTGGGGCTGGGACCCCTTGTTCCTCTGGAGTGGGGACGGAGGGATGCAAGCAGACCTCTGCAATCGAGATAGCCTTCCCAATTTTTAATGGTCCCTGGGTGTTGGACCAGCCTGTTCTGCATCTCTCTCCCTCCTAGCAGTCTCAAGATGTCTTTTTCTATATGTCCTTTAGTTTTAGGGCTCTGGTTCAGGTAGACTTCAGGTGATTCTCAATGATGGTCGTTCCGTAATTTACTTGCAATTTTGGTGTGGTTGCAAAAGGATGCAAGCACCACATTTACCTACTCCTTACCATCTTGACCAGAAATGTAGCCAGAGATCTTAATTTGTTTTTCTTCTCACATACCAATGGACTGCTGCTCTAGATGTTACAGAAGGAAGTGGGGCTGGGTGATGTCCTGAACCTGATTTTTGTTCTTCCTGTTCTGCTTCATTCACCTTGGAAAATTGTCACTAACTGCAATGCCATTCTGGGAGATGAGTCTCAAGCCTCCCTCTTCTCCCGCCTCCTAAGTGCTCTGCTGCCCTCCCAGCTGGCACCACCACCAATCCCTTTAATCACTCAGGTCCTATTAACCCCTTAGGACCTCAGCCCAAATCCTCAGCCCAAAACAGCTTGCTGAGATTTCATCCATGTTCTCAATTTTCTCATAAGCAAATACAGCAGAAGGATCTTGGTTCCTGGGGCACCCGTCAGGATTTACAGTAGGAATTTTTGTTCAGTGAAATTGGCTTTGGGATCAGCACCTCCTATCAGTGTTGATAAGCATTTAAAATTTTTTTAGATGTTTTTGATTAATCAATATAAGTAGAAAAGCTTATGCTGGGACCTCTATATAGGATTTTGGCTGTCTATATATGTGACAAAATAGTGACAAGCCATTCTAACTACCTTCTTA
>PVJL010008529.1:0-42049 GCA_004026885.1 Lyroderma lyra
CACCAAAAACAGGAACAATAAGCCAAGCTTTTCCACTCCAAGCTCCTCCTCTGGCGGGTACCCTGAAGACCGACACCCCCGCTGGGGCCTCAGCGTCCTCCTGGGCCGTGCTCCTCACCTTTTGCTTCCACGGTGGTCCCTGAAGGAATCCTCCTGAAGGCTCCTGAGCATGGCGGTGCCACCAGAAACACCTTAGGCTCCTCTGAAAAGGCCGAGCGAAGTCGAGGTGCTCCCGCAGCCTGCTCCAGGAGTACCACGCTGGCACCAGGTGGGGTTGTGCAGGATCACACACAGACGTGTGGGAGCTCATGGAGGGCCTGAGCAGGCTGGAAACCGGCAGCAGTGCCGGCTAGACCAGGTCCGGAGTTGGCAAAACTGAGGCTGCACTGACTGTCCAGTCACCACCCACCTGCATCTCGCCTCCTCCCAGCTGGTCCTCATCCTCTACCTCGGCCCTCCGCCTTAAATTGGAGCCCAGTCCCACCCTCCAGCCCCCAGTTGAGGCTCTTTGGAGACAAACAGTCAAAGGCTGGGAGGGCCTGGGGGGCGTGGTCTGACCTGGCTCCTCCCCTGGGCGGGGCTTGCTCTACTGGTCAGGGCTGGGTTCCCCCCACCCCGCCCATGCAGAGTGAAAAGGGGCCCGGTCCCCTCTGCCCCACCCCGGGTGTCAGGGGCCTCCTCCCAGCTGGGGAAGAGCCTTGGGTCACCACTGGACGGTGGCGTTTCCACAGTGGGGGATGGAAGAGAGAACGGGCTCCCCTACCCCAGGGGTCATGTGACATCAGCGATTCTGGACACGTTTGACTTTACTTTCCGAAGTCTCTACCTGGGCTCAGACGTTATTTATCAGAAAGGAAATGGACATAAAAGGAAACAAACGCATCTCACCGAGGTTGGACACACCTGCATTGATGACGGGTCTGAGCTAGTCAGCTGTTCATCTCATCAATACGTTTAGTGATTCACATGGGAGCGAACACGTTCAGAATCAATAGCACCTAAGTAGGTATCGACCAGACAGACCTACGCTTAGGCCTTCGCTCTGCCCCCTGAGGGGCTGTGAGGGACCCCACAACACCTCTGGGTGTGACTTGTGAATCAGAGACCATTAACCCACCTGCTAGGGGGTTTTGTCATGTGAATGAGGTTCTGTGTGTAAAAGCTTTCACACCGTGACCCATACAGAGCAAATTTCTAGTGTTATTTACTGTTTTAATGATGATGGTTATGAGTTACTCAGCTGTTTATCTCATTTTAAATATGGTTGCTGAATTCATAGGAGTGAACATATTAAGACTACAGGTGAGCTTTTTATAAATAAAGTTGTATTTGAGACACTGCTATTAGGCAGAAGTATTTATATTTATATTCATATTTTTCATCATCTATTGAGAGGACAATTGACTGAAAATGGAATTAAAATAGTAAGATACTGACAACATTGTCTAAATAAATGGTTCTCATTGCTCCATGGACAGCTTAAACCATGAGCCTGATTTCCTTCCTGACGTCACCTCCAAAGACTTGGTCAGAGCAGGAAAACATGCTCGCAGACCCGATGATCCCAACACTCTACTGCTCGGAGTTTGTCCTACGGAACTAAGAAGAGATGCGTGCACCGTATGAGGATATTCACTGCAGGAAACCAGTTTACATCCACCCACGTTCTATCACAGGAGGAAGGCTACGTGATTTATGACACACCTGTGGGACGGCATGTGATGCAACCGTGTGCGATCACGATCACAGTCACAGGAAGCATGTGAAATTCTAAAACTAGCACAAACATAGTAACAGTTTGGGACAGATTTTTAGAAAAAACACCGACTAAGACTAAATCACAAAGAAATAGAAAATGTGAACAGACCTATGATAAGGTGACTGAATCGCCAATCAAAAGTGAAATGAAGTAGTGCATACAGAGGGGCTTTGGACAACACAGAGGGGTCCACAGACCTAAGGTTTATAGCAGAACACTTGGCCGAGCTGTGTGCATCGGCTCACCCAAATGACTGGATACTTTTTGAATGACTAAACAAGTTTTTTAAACATGTGGTTGGTAGAAAAGTAAGTTAATGATGCTCACAAGTCACTCTCAGAACCTCACGGTGCTCCTGGGCCAATTCCTGCCCGTCTAAGCTCGCTGCACGTCAATCCACGAGCAGCGTGGAGACGAGTGGATGTATGTCTGGGGCATCTGTTCTGTGTTCTGCTGAATCCTAGAGGCTCCCCGACGTATCAACACCTGATTTAAAAATCATCCGCTCATTCCATTCTGTGAATAAGCTGAGAGGATGTAGAAAGCAGAACCTCTCCCCTGCAGAAAGACATTTCTCCAGACATATTACTGGAAATGACACGATTTAGCAACAGCTCTGATGCTATTGCTGTCGAGTAGCTGACGGGCTTTGGACTTGAACTGCAGCACCGGCTCTTCCTGGTCTCCAGTCTGTCACCTCACCCTGAACAACGTAGCCGTGCCAGCCTCCATGGTCCCATACGCCCACACATTAGAATCAATCTCTTTCTCTATATCTATATATTCTATATATTTCTCTATATTCTATATTCTATTCTATTTATTCTACGTCTCTGGGAAACTCTGACCAGTACAGTGAGGCAAGAAATGGGAGAACGGGGAGAACACAGGTTGGGATGGCTGAGTCTGCAGAGGCTGCAATGACTTGGTTGAGGACGGGAAGGGGAAGACAGGAACTGGGTACGTTCTCCTCTGTGTGACTGGGAGCCTGGGACTGTCCAAAACCAGGACGTCCATATGAAGAAGTAAATACAGGGAGAAGAGGATTATCTCGGCGTAGGGACACCTGCAGTTTAGGTTCCCTGGTCCATTCACGTGAAAGCAGCCAAGAACCAGACGCAGTGATGGCCCAATTAGGACATGTGAGCCAGTAACACAGGACAGAAGCCAGGTGAACAGAGGTGACATCTGACACCAGGACAATGGGAGATACAACAAGCAGCCAAAAGAGTTTTATAAAAAACTGAGGGAGAGAGAAACTGAGGGAGACAGAAAGAGAGAGTGGGGGGGGAGAGAGAGAGAGAAATCATCCCAGTATGGCCTCCTGTGTGTGCTGGGGCTGGGCAGGGCTGCCTGGAACCAGAAGAGGAGCCCAGCGTAGCAGACAGATCTGCCATGGTGTGGTTTTAGCTGAGTGACAGGGATAGACAAGGGCTCACCCAGAGTTAGTAAGAAAAGTGACAGATGTAAGAGTAGGGCCATTCCCCAGTGGACAATGTGGTGGAGGGGATAAATGGAAAGACAACCCTCTGCAGAGATGGTCCCCAAAAGCAGCTACTTTGCTAGTGAGACGTGAGCTCACTGTGAACACAGGAAAAGCACTGGCCCTGAACGCACACGTGACAAAGATGCCGGAGGGGCTGAAGGACGTGGAGGGGAAGGGGAGAGGAGCCAACCCCGAAACGGGACTGTTCAGTCCAAACAGGAAAGCAGGGCGTGAAGCGTGAGTTCAGTTCACCGTCTCACAACAGCAAACAAATGACAAAACAATCCTCTTCCCCCCAGCTAGCAGCCTGTCCTGCTGGGGCACTGCTAACGGAGTCCCCAGGAAGACACGCAGGTGAGGTGCTTAAAAAGAAAAGGAAGTACACTGAGGTCACTCCCAGAGGAGAAACACCTCATAATACTCAATATGAATATATTTAAATAAATTTAAATGAAAGAACTTTGTGCAGCATAAGAGGGAATCAGGTTGTTTCTAAATGTAGTAATTAAGTCCATGAAACATTAAAGAAATAAACCCTCAACCCTCACTTACAATCCAACTATGGGAACCTCAGTAGCTCGTGTTGCGTACAAAGGTCCACAGGCAAAGCCACCACTGGTATTCGATCTAACTGTCCACTTTGGGCCCAAACACTCTGGCCAAGGACCACAGGGAATTCTGTCACAGGAGACGCAGCCCATTCCCAGGAGGCGGCTCTGCATTTCTCCTAACGTCGTGTCCTCTGTTATCCAAGAAGACTGACCCCTGAGCATGACCTGTTTCTGTGCCACTTAGCAGGTGTGGCCCCAGGGCACCTGAAGTGGGTACTGGTGACGACGCGGGCAATTCCCGTGACGTAGGAAACGTGCTGGAGCGTGACTGCTGCAGAGCTGCCCACCGACACGGAGCCAAAAACAAGGGCACTTCCAGGGGACCCGCAGGCGGGTGCTGGTCCTGACACTCACACTAGACGGCAGCAGAGAACCACTCTGCCTGAGGACGATCAGAGGTTGTTCTAGAACTCACGGGAGACGTGTAGCAGCAGAGGGAAGCATCGTCTTTCTCCTCCTTTACCCGGGAGTCCATACCCCATTACAGAGCTCGTTTTGAGAGAACGGGGGCCCCGCAGAGGTAGGCTGACCGGACGTGCCGTCTGACACAGGACAGCACCATTGTTTCCTGTCCTGTGTAAAACGGCACGTCTGGCCAGCCTCTCCGGAGGCCTCTCATCGCACCTGCTGTCCCCATGCCCAGCGGAGGCAGGGACAGTTAGGGTGTCCACCCCACAGGTATGTAAACAGAAGACTGATCCTAACACAGTTCTGAGTCCGGGACCAAGGCCTCTGTGGGCTAAGATGGGCCAGTAGAGCCTGTACACACGGGATCCTGGACAAGAGAGTGGTCCAAATTGTCCTGCACCACTGGGTGGAATCTTGTTTATTCTATTTGAGGAAAACTCTGCCTAGTGGTCCTGTTTGCTGTGCACTCACCAGGCTGGTTTGGGTGGGACGTGGGCAGGCAGCTGGGGAAGGGGACAGGTGGGCAGGGAGGAGGTAGCCTGGCCCTTCACGGGGTACAGCCAGCACCAGATCCCTGTGACAGCAACTGCCCTACTTCTGTCTGCCTATCCCTGACACTTTTAAAATCTGCTCTTCCTCAACTGACAGGAAGCTCTGCTCCTTCCCATGTCCCTTCCTCTGAGGTCACACCTGACAGGAGCTTCCTAGCTGCTCAGAATGGAGTCTGGGGTGGCAGTTTCTTTCTGGAGGAGAGCCTGAACCCCAGACAGGCACACAGCTGATCTCTGTCCCTTCCGCCTACCTGCTCAGGAAAAGAAATGGAAACTCAGTCTCCTTGTCTGTCAGATGGGACACCCGCTCCCTCTGGGGGTGGCGGTGAGGGCTCAGTGAGGTGGTGCCTGTCAGCTCCTGCCCAGCACGGGATCTGCACTCACTCCCCCTCCTTCGTCCCTTTAGTCCTTCCTGTACCTTCTATGGGCCGGAGGAAGCAAGAATTTAGCAAATAGTCTCCCTGCAGCAGAATGAGAGCTCCTGTTGGTGTCCCAACAGCCAAAGTCCCCCTGGTGCTAACTCTGGCATCTGTGCTGGCTTTATCCTCAGGACAGTACTGACCTCAGCCCCTCTCTCTGGTCTGCACACCCCTGCTCCCACCCCCCCACCCCCAAACTCAGGGTTCTGCCTCAGCTCAGACCCTGTGACCACTCCCCTGTGTCCTCACTGGTGGCCCTGCTCCCTGTCCCTTTCAGTGCGACCTCCACACTGTGCCCAGCTTGCTCTTTCTCAACTGGGGATCGAATCCTGTGACTTCTGTGTGGACTAATGGCAACACGATGGTTGCGAAACAAGAGAAAACACGATGCACTATTATTCAGAAAAAGGCCATATATAATCAGGTTGCTGCTTTCCGACTCCGTGTGGGGCTGCGTCTAGCTGCTAGCCAGGTACCGCGCGAGGGGCCAGTGTAGCTGCCGCCATGGCGACGCCGTAAAGCACGTTCTCCCCGAGCACCGGGCCTTGGGCCTGGAGGCCGCAGCAGTGCACCAGCTGCCACCACTCTCGGGCACAGCAGCACTGAGGGGCCGCCGCTGCCGTTAGGCACCTTTCCACAGGACAGACGCGGGTGGAACCCAAATTCCACTATGGCGGCCCCTCGTGCCCCTGCCGTAAAGCAAGTCTCCTCAGCCCCGACGCCGCCTCGGGCCTGCAAGCCGCAGCCGTGCAGCTGCCGCCGCCACCGCTTTCAGGCCAATCTCTTCCGTGAGAGGAGGCGCAGCCTCATCCCTGAAAAGGCGAAAGTGACGTCGCTGGTGCTGCTGCCTGAAGCAAGCTCCCCCATGCCGACGGGAACTGCGGCCCCAGCGCACCAATATGGCGGCCACCAGGACCCTGACCGTAAAGCGTGTCCCCTCCGGCGGGAAGCAGCAGCGGGGCAGCCCTCGCGGCCACTGCCGTAAAGCAACTTCTCTCAGCCCCAACGCGGCCTTTCCTTAAAGTGGCAGCCGGATGGCTGAGCCGCTGGAGCCGCTGGCCCTCCAGCCAAGGCTGCCTCACGAGGATGGGAATTTTGCAGGCGAGACTCTCACAAGGCCGTCATGTGACTGGCAGGTGACCAGCGCGTGACTCCCACATGGCCATCACGTGACTCGCAAAAGCGAGAACGAAGCAAGGCACACGAGCGTTTCGGTTTCCCACTGCCGACAAACTACAGTCGCACTACACTCTCGTCCACGAAGTGTGCGGTAGCGTGATGTCAGACACTGTACCACCTTAATCAACTACCGAATGCTAACCGCCACCCTCTGAGCCCATCGGAAAATGGTGCTCGACGAAGGGGTGCCCAGACCTTCCACCTGTAAAAACGCGATGTCTGTACGGCTCAGCAACACCGTGTCCTGCACTTCCCAGTCGTCCGTCTGCGGCAGGAGGACGCAGAAAGGGGCCAGCTGGGGTCGCTTCGGCACCACGGACAGCTCCCTGCAGGGGCGCCGCCCCCTCCCCTGCTCTGCGGGACCCCCCAGAAGTCAGGTCTGGGGGCGGTGTCCAGCGCTCCTTCCAGCTCCACGCTAGCCGCCCACCTGATGTGGCGAAGTCACCGACAGGCCACGGCCGGGAGGCCAGTCCCGGGCTGATCACCACTGGGCAGCAGCAAGGGATGTGACCGGAGCCGTGGGGAGGGCGTATAGAGGAGGGTCTCAGCTCACGCCGCCGGGCTTTGAGCTGCTGCTGCTGCTGCTGCAGAGGTGCGGCTCATTTTCTGAAAAATTTACTTGTGGGCGTAGCCTTCTCTGCCAACTCGGATTTTTCAAAACTGCCTAATTTGATCTGATGTCGTCTAATGGAACATGAGAGGACCTAATTTGATCTCATTAACGTGGATGAAGCTGAATTAGCCAACATCAGGCCCCGTTTCCACAATGAACAAGTGTTGCCAATGAGGAGACACCTTGAGGTCAGACAGGACCGCGCTGGGAGGCCTCATCGCCAGTGTCACCCTCGTGAAGACCTGGTGTGTAGAGTTCAGAGACTGCTGGTGCCCTTGCCCTTCAGAAGGTGACAGGGCACCACCAGCTGAGTTACTGCTGCGAAGCACACGGTACAGAGGCCCGGGAAGTCCCTCGTCCCACTGGGCCATGGCGCGGATGTCTGCCAGCTTGGTCCCGACACCCCCCACCCCAACGCCGGCTGTTTAAATTTCTCGGTTCGGCTGCTCCATTCTCCAGCCTCGCGCTCATCACCTCAGCCAGCTCACCTCTCCCGCCACAGCATCCGCTCCTCCCTCGCATTCCCTGTGCTCCGGCCATCCTGCGGCTGAACAGTTCAGGTCGCAGTGCAGAAGTGAGTAGTCAGCCCTCAGCCAGGGCCTGAGGGGCGCACCTATATGCAAGGCCATGCCCCCCACCCGGGATAGTTTCGACACGTGTGGCTCCTTAGGACCTTGGACGTCTGTATTGGCTGCATGGATGTCACCTGGTCACCTGCACAGAGGTGAGCACCTGGCCATGCCTAACTCTTGTGAGCCAAAATGTTTGACCTTCGGGATGCTGCAGCCCTACACACCAGGTGGCATTTGATCCCTGAGATCAATGACCAGGAGGGCAGGTGCTACGTGGGCCGCGTGGATCTGTGTCTGAGTCACGCAGGGAGAAGAGCACAGAGCCTGTGTGCTGGGCCAGACGCCTCCAGAACCCCTCACCCCCTGAAAGGCAGGTGGGGCCGTGCCTGTGCGCCTTCAGCATGAGAACAGCCCACATAGCTAGCACGACCCCTATTAGGGAAAGAGAAATGGACTCGGGTGAAGCAATTCAATATCACTAAGGTGATGTCTTCCTCCCGAATGCCAGAGGAACAGTAATATTACTTGGACTGGCTTTAAAAACTGAGTATCCAGCAGCATGGCACTGACCAAATATTTAATGGAACACTCTGGAATCTTTGCAAGCCACTTATTAACACCCAAACATGGCTGTGTAATGATGTCTATTGAAATGAGAGTGCAAAGATTGCAGGATAGATGTGAATAGCTGTGTGGTTATGTGCACATACACGAGTGACAAGACGATTGTGGAGCAAGGCAGGATGGGCCTGGGACGCTGATGAATCCCGTGACATCAAACAGAAGCCAGGTTGCTGGAGAACTCCCATGTCCCCCAAACCCAGACATGCATCTTGAAAGCAAGTGAACACAGAAAGGCTATGTAAGGGACAAAAGATCTCACGTGTGTGCCTAACATCCCCCACCTACCCAAACATCTAAGCAGCTTATTAAGTGGAGCTTACGCAGGGTCAAGTAGACCCGGCCACATAGTAGGTGCTCAATAAAGAACTGCTGAATTAATGCAAATGCTCCATGGCGACGGAGTGAGGGATCTGCCCTTTATAAAATAATCACTGAAAATGCCAGCCTGCCAACAAGGTATAAGTTAATTATAGAATTTAACAAATTTCTTTTAAAAGGCAGCATAAAAGTGTCTTTGCAAAGAATATGCAAAACCTGTCACATTTTTTGTCATACACATTGATTTATGTAGAATGTAGCCATTTAATGAAAAGCTAGCATTAGTATATGTCAATTATTAGCAGGTGACAACTGGAAATAATGTTCTAGACGTGTGCATTTATTTATATCTATCATGGATATAACCATCTCTCCAGAAGCAGCAAAAGTTACACAACAGGAGTTGCCAAATTAATTCTAAAAGTTCATGATCAGGTGGGGATGGGGGGCAGGGGAAGGAGAGAAAAAAAGTCAAGCCATTGCCCTCTATTCTTAGAGACCTTGGTCCTCCATACACAAGGGACATGCTTGGCTGAAATAGCAGCTTAATGCAAGTGAAAATGAAAGAGTAACTTAAACTGAGTGACCCAGGAATGCCCAATTCAGGTGTTTTCCAGTTAAAAAGCATGTGAAGCAGGTGTCTTCGGGGCATCTGGGAGCAGAGTAAGTGTCCATCACCATGAAGGATCCAGGTCCAGGGTGAGGGGACACAGGGCATGGCCTCCCAGAGGCCAGGCCCCAGCACCCCCAAGACATGGCTGAGACCCCCACCACTGGCATGGAATAAAACCCTCAAGGGAGACTCTCTAGATCCACTCTCAACACAGAGTCCTCTGGGGCCGTGAGGGGCTGCCATGGAAGGGCCTCCCTGCCCTCCCCCCAGGACCGCGTGGGACCCCACAGCCTCGGCTTACCTGCAGGAGGTTTGGGACTGGCCCAGGAGCCAGCAGGAGGGTCCGTGGAGGTGGCCCTGCTGACCTCGGGCAGTGTGCAGGCCAGAGACCTGGGGAGGGCCAGGAGACGCTCACTAACTGTGAGCTGTGAAGAGGAGAGAATTAAGCCCCAGAAGAGGTTGGTTAAGTTAGAACGCTCGACGCTAGCACAGTGGGGGAGAAGCTTGGTTGGTTCGCAGGTCCTCAGACCCAGGCAGCGTGGAGCTGCTGGCTGACCGTCACCGGTGCCGAGCAGCACCCCAGATGCCTGTCCAGGGTGTCGCTGGGCTCCGTGTCCTTTCAACCTGGTCCCAGGATGCTGGGAAGTAGCAAGTGCAGCTGGTGAGACAGCACTTAGGTCAGCACAGAGCTGACCTCCCCCCAAGCGGCGACTGGAGACCCTACACTGGACTCGGAGAGCTCACCAGGCGGCAGAACTGGTGAATTTCTCCACAGGTGTAACGGGTCCTGTGGGGCACAGCCTGTGCCCAGGCCCGGAGGCATTTCCTAGAAAACCCTTATCAGTTACTCAGACACAGGGCAGTGGTGGCAGGGCTGTCCGCAGCCTGAGCAGGAAGGCCAGGCCAATTCCTGAGATCTGGGCAGGGGGCAAGGGACAGGGGCCCCTCAGTGCCCTCAGTCCTCCCAGGAATGGTGTTGGCAGCCTCCACAAGGCCTGGACCAAGGGGGCAGAGTCCAGCACGGCCCGGGACAGCAGACTCAGGGCTGCAGAGGCTGAGGTGAATGCACCAACCAGTCAGGAAACCCAGGAAGCAATGGCCTGAGCGGCCGTAAGTGGACAAAGGCATGCAGCCAGACGCAACCTGCCTTCCAGGGGACAGACAGCCCTGAGGGGGTCAAGTCCAGGTGTCAGAGGGGCCTGCAGCCCTGCAGCGTCAGCGTCTGCTTTTGATCCGGAGAAGCCCCTTGGCCTCTCAGGCAGGGAAGAGACTGCACAGGGGAGGTGGGGGCCCTGCCACCTGCCCACCCAGCATCCCCTAATTCCGTCCCAGGTGACTGAGCCATCGGCTCCTCCACGTCTTCTAAAATGCAAACTCTCCAGAACGGTGACCGTTCACCCCCAAGCAGCTCCCTAGTCGGGACGTTCTCAGAACTTTCTCTTCTATGAAGAGGGCAACTGCTCCTGCTGGGGGCCGGGGGGGCTGTGTTGGAGGTCTGGCCCCCCATTCCGACCTGATGGCCCAGGTGCCCCCCCCCAAGAAGGCCGGGCTGTCCCAATGACCCACCTGCTCCCAGCAGGAACTCGTTAGCTTGTTTTTCCAGCAATATGCTGTGTCCCTGGTCGCCCAGGCCTGGGGCTGGGCACTGCCCAGGGGCAAACAGGCCTTGCTGACAAGGCTGAGGGGAGCAGTGGGCACGCTCCTGATGCTTGTCAGCAGCTGTCACTCACCGTCACCTCAGCGTGTCCAAGGCGGGCTGCTCTGGGCGAGACCCGGGTATAGCCTGTCTAACACCTGATGACATGCAGGCTGATGGAGAGCCAGACCAGGTGCCCCGGGCTTCCTGCTCTCGGCTGCGCGGCCACCATTCACCGTGCCGCTGCCACAATCCCCAAGAAACAATTCACTTTTTAAAAATTGAGCTAGCTGCTTTTATGCCCACGTAAAAGTTCTGTAACTGAGCAAATCAGAGTTGACGCTCAGCTGCCACCTCCCTGCAGACAGATGCCCCGTCCCTCAGCACTGTCACCACTCTCCTGACAGCAGCATTGCTGGGTCCACACTGGGACCTTGCTGCCAGCTCCGGGGGGTTGCGGGGGTGGGGGAGGTCTATGGTCCCTCAGCGGCTGCTCCCACTGCCCCACATCCCAGTGGTCAACTTCATGCTGGCGTCATGACAACATGACTTCTCTGTCTCCCCAAAAGTCTCTCTGTTGGGTTCATTTGGGGGCCAGTTGTCTCCCCGGCTTCCTCCCTCCCTGTGGGCATGCTCTCATTCACTCACTTGACCACTTCCTGAGCCTGTGACAAGCCCGGGCTGTCTGTCCCCAGGACGCCTGGTCAACACAGAAGTGCATGATGAGGAATGTTAACGAGTCGCTGGTGGGAAAGAACTAGCAGGAGAGTCATTGATGCCGTGGCAAAGGGCCAGGGCCCCCTGCGAAGGAACCGGGCATTACCAGGTGGGGGGCAGGGGACAACCTTCTGGGCCGGGAGGCCTCTGCCCACCTCCCCTGCGTCTCTGGGATTTTATTCAGAAAAGAGGCCGTTCCCATGGGACAGACGCCTTCCAAGCCCCAAAGGGCTGGGAGTACCTGGACCTGGCACTGTCCAGGGAGCTCTGACCCTGCAAACAGATCGGGAGACACTGGGGAAAGTTCCAGGGCCCCGTGCCTGGCTCGGCTCAGCTTGGGCCCCCCTCGCGGGTTGGGGTGACTGCCCCAGCCCTGAGCCCAGGCATCTCTACCTCTTCCTTCAGGCAGACACGGCAGGACGCCATGGAGAAGGCCAGCTGGGCCCTGTCTCAGACCCCCCCCCCCCCCAGAGAGAGGACCTGAGGAGGCACTGTCCCTGGGCCCTGCTGGGTTCCCCAATGTCAGAGCCGATTTGCTCCCGCAGGGAGAAGGAAGCACGCGGAGCCCACATGGGAGGACTCCAAGCAAGCCATGCGTACCTGGAACTACATGTACGTATTTGAACAAATGACATTTTGCCACACCTGCCCAACAACATATTGCCATTTCCTGGTTACATAAGCCAGTACATACACAATAAATGTCAATTCCGGGAATTTCTTAGCTCCGGGCCTTGACCATATACGACAAGGTCAAGTCTGAGAGGGGCCCCAGCTTTAACCCTTTAAAAACCAACACCCACTTCAGCCTGGATGCGGTCATTAGACTCAGCTCACGAAAAACCTCAGGGGGTTGGCTAGCGTTCATGTCTCGGGGGATAAAAGACATAAATGTAACAAGTTATTTTCCCCAAAGACACAAGACGTGAAGTCCATGAGCGCACAGAGTGGGCTGAAGTCCGTCCCCGCCCCCTGTGGAGAGCTGCTTCCTGGAGCTCATGACTGGCTGGCAGCCTCTGTGCAGGGATGGAAGCCCAATGTACTCAGCTGTGGGGCCACTGTCCACGGGGCGGGGGTGGGGGGGGGGACCCCTGCTGCTTCGTGCCAGTCTTCAAGTCCCCTGGGTTCTGCGCAGGGCCAAGCCCCGCCCCCGAGGGTGCCGCCCCCGCCCCATCCCCCACCCGCTGGGCTGCAGCTCCTAGCTGGTGCACCCCTCCGTGTCCACGCAGCGAGCCTGCTGCAGGAGCCTGACTGCGGCTCCTCTGGAGCAGAGGGACCTAGAGGGAGGGCAGAGAGCTGAGGGACAGCTCAGGGCACCCCACCCAGCTGCTCCAGAGCCCACAGGGGTGTGGGTGCGTGTGTGGGTGCGTCTGTCCGCACATGTGGGCGTGTCTGCCTGCACATGTCTGTGTGCGTCTGTGTCTGTCTGTCCATCTGCGTCCCCTGGCTCACAGGACCGTGGGAAGGCCCCGCCCACGCGCTTGTCTGTCTGGCCTTCCTCAGGGTCCCCGTGAGGTCAGTGTCCTGGAAAACCAGCCCAGGGAGCTATGACTCAGCCACTTCTTCCTGTGCCCCCTGGTGAGGGCAGCATGCCCACGCCTCAGACGGGCGGCCCTGACTCACCCACTTGCGGTCTCTCGCTGACCATGTCCGGGGAAGGGCAGTCGAGGACACGGGGAGGAGTCCACGCGCGGGCAGGCCCCAAGCAGTCCTCTCCCAGCCAGCACAGGCCTGCAAGGGTGGGTGGGCAGGCAGCACAGCTGCCTGGGGCCTCTCTGCAGCTCCCACCCACTGTTCCTTGTGGTAAATGCCACTTCACGTCTTCTGCCCCTCCTCGTGGATTCTAGAAGTTTTTTACATGGTCCTGGTGCTTACCCTCAGCTATGTCCTCGGTGAGCATCTGCTCAGTTTGAACCTCTCACCTTCTCTAGTGACTGATTCGCAGGCCTTTTAGATGTACTTCAGAGTACCTTCTCCGCTTTGACAGGAAGAGCTTCTTCGGTGTGTTTAAGAAATCCCTACTTCAAGGTCACACGTAGTTACCTGTACTTTCTGGGCAAGTTCTTAAGAAAACGCTTGAATTAGACGCTGCTCCACCCGTGGCTGATTCTGTCTTGCGCACTCTGGACTGTTTCCTTCCTGGCATGCTGAGCCACCTACTACGTGGGCCAGGGCGCTGACCCTGCAGAAAGGGAACCCCCGTGGGACAGCAGGCAGCCAGCCCCAACCCGTCCCGGGGGAACCACCAGTGGGCCTCTGTCAGGACTGCGTGATCCCCCAGAATGAACCCAGCTCAGGGCTGCCCCCCGTTGCTCTGAGCATACACACGAGAAGCCCTTGCCCAGCGTCGAGTGAGCACTCCCACAGTCATGGGTGCCAGGCCGGGGCTCCTGCTCCCCGACACGGACAAGATCGGGGTGGGGGCCCTGGGCCTGAGCCAAAGAGGGGCGTGTGCGTGTCTGTGACAGGCTGAGAATGCTGTGCTCCGGGCCTGCTCGGGCCCCTCGCCCACGAGTGTGCAGCGACTGGCCGGCAGCACATCTGTGTGCCGGGGGGGTGGCGGTGGGGGTGCTCCGATTCCGAGGGGCATGGCACATCTGCTCGGAGGGCCACGGCCGCCTCCGTTTGGAACTCACTACAGGGAGCCTCCCCCTGGGCTTTGGGGCAGGAGCCCCGGGTGTGACCGTCCTGCTCGCGCAGTGCAGTGGGTGTCTGCCCCAGCCGTCCCTGCCCCAATGCCTCAGCAGGTCCAGGGGTCCCTCAGTGGCTGTGGCTCCTTTCCAGACCCCTGCTCCCCTACAGGGGAGAACGGGTTGATGTCTCACAAATTAGGTTTCAATGACAATTTCCGTCAAGAAGTCCTGGTGCTGAGGCCTAACGGAGCTTGACGGCTGCCTTCTCCTTAGAGAATCTCCACCTCTCCAGCCCCTGACAAGTGACAGGCTGGCGCAGGCAGGACACCAGGCGTGCAGAGCTGGTGACACAGACACTAATCAGGGGGGATGACGCACCCAGAGACAGGGACCCGTCCTCCGCACCTGTCAGCGTGGCCCTCACGACAGCCCCAGCCACACCCCCTGTGCCCGGAGGCTGCCGGGGCTGCTCTCCTGCACGACCTCCGTTCTCCAGGGGGCGGGGAGCACTGTGAGACCCGGGGGCTGTGCTTCTGGGGGTGGGAGCGGCGGCACGGGGAAGGGGCGGCGTGTGGAGCGGGCAGACCCCTGCACACCCCCGCAGCCATGGGAACCACAGGGCCACAGCCTCTGCCAAGCTGGGGCTGATTATGGGCGCCTGATGGCCCCGAGGCGCCTGGGTCCGAGCTCATCTGGGGACTGGTCTCCCAAGGGAAAACGGCGTCAAGGTAGTGATGGCTGAGTGACGAGGGCAGTGATTGGTGGGTGGGCAGTGCCGAGGGCGGTGACTGGTGGTTGAGGAGTCGCCGATGGCAGTGATTGGTGGGTGAGGAGTGGCCGGCGGCAGTGATTGGTGGGTGGGCAGTGGCTGAGGGCGGTGACTGGTGGGTGAGTTGTGGCCGAGGGAAGTGATTGGTGGGTGAGACGTGGCCGAGGGCGGTGATTGGTGGGTGGGCAGTGGGAAGGGCGGTGATTGGTGGGTGGGCAGTGGCAAGGGCGGTGATTGGTGGGTGGGCAGTGGCAAGGGCGGTGATTGGTGGGTGGGCAGTGGCAAGGGCGGTGAGGGCCGCGCTGCCTGGTGTCCCCCTACCCCAGCTCCGTACTGCAGCCTGCTGCCGCCCTCCCTCCGTGAGCCTCACCCTCACGCGCGGCTGGTAACCGCCGACTCCCAGACGTTTTGTGTGCACTTTCTGGGCCGAAGTATTTGTGCTGCGCTGTTCTGTCAACTTGCCTGCAGGACCCGGCGCCTCGGACATAGTGCGCTGCTCCTACCCATCCTGGTTGTGGGCGTTTATGTTGTTACGGCAACGATGAACACCGTGCCGCGTACATCTTGGGCAGGGACGCCACATGTTTTCCTAGGGCAGATGCCTGGGCTGAGCAGATGGACCACTTTAAATGGGACATAAAGCAACGGGCCTGTGGTCAGCCCACTGACACCTTGACTTCAGCCCAGTGAGACCAGACTGGTGAGCCTGCAGGTTCCTGAAGGAGAATATTGAGCCAAGGAGTGTGTGTGTTTAATTCGAAGGTCATGAGAGAGAGAGAGAGAGAGAGTCTCGAACCTTTGGAGAACGTGCAAGTGCAGTACAAGGTTTATTTCTGACTGCTGTGAAAATAAGGTTCTCACTGGCAGGCCCATAACCCCAAATTCCTCCTACAAACCGGGACAAGATAGCCATCAAAATCAGGAACCCACCTGCAACACATGGCTGTCCTGGGACCCTGTGCCAGCCTCACCTCTGCTCCGCCAGGGGCTGGCACGTGTCCCCGTCGCCGGGTACGGCACACGGTCCGTTTGGAATCCTGTGCGCACGCTTGGCCGAGCCTCGTGCGTGTATCCCGCTCGGCCTCAGGAGTGGTCCTTGGCCTTGTCCCAACTCGCAAGACCTTGGCACAGTGGGAGGCTGGGGCCCGGTGAGTTCATGGAGCATCCCTCCTCTGCGTTGTGTCTGACGTGTCTTTGGCAGGACGTCGCAGGAGGCACCGAGTCCTCGTCACACCCATCAGCTGGCACCTTGTGCCGTTACCAATGCAGTTCCTTTGGTCAGTGATGAAGCTGGTGTCCGTCCACCAAGGCGTCTCCGCTTATTTCCTTTGCTGTGTAAGTGCTGTGGATGTGAATGCTCCATTTCAGATGGAGCTTCGAGCTCGTGTGCTCCTCTGTGTCAGCCTGAGTGCAGGGTCCTGGGACATTCGGTCTGACTCCTTTTCCCCACTGCCATGCGCAATGACTCAGCTGGTTCTGTCACTCACTCTGAGCACATCTTCACTGTCCCACGCTGCCCTCTCCTGGCCAGCACTGAAATGAGCTCTTGGTCCAGAAACTCCTGGTTTCATTTAGCGACAACAGTGCTGAGCCCCACCCTGAGGGACCCACCCTGCAGCTCCGATCCCTGACCCCACGTTAACCCTCGCTGCTGCTGTTGGGACCCTCTGGGTCCTGCTCAGGCTCCGGCATCCAACTGCCGCCCGCTGTGCCGTCAGGGCCTCGCTGAGCCCCACCTGCACGGTCGGTCGGGATGACTACCGGGGAAGGGAGCCACAGCAGGAGGAGGAGCCTGAGGAAACGTGTGCACTTCCACCAAGAGGTGACGCCACCACTGGTGCGGGGCCAATGGTCCCTGTCAGCTCAGTCACAATTCCCCACCTATGTGCTCTCTTTCCTCAATAACGACGCTAAACGGGTTTTCAGGTTTGAAGACTGTGATCTTCCTGTGTTGTCTTCTCACGTCTTTTCCCAGTTTTCAAGAAATTCTGATGCACCAGGGGAGCGCGTCTACAGGCTTCCGACATCCACTTCTTTCTGCTGCTGTCCTAAACGATCATTTCAACACCGAGTCCAGGGCAGCCTCTGTGCTCTCTTACGTGTTTTCCAAAAATGCCATTTGTATTCTGCAGCTTAAACACTGTCCTGTTCTGTGCTCTCTTCTTGTTTTTTGTTTTTTGTTTTTTTTTTGCGGGGGGCAGGGGTATTGTGAAATCAAATCTACCTCCTTTATCCCATTCTGGGGGGATGTGGGAAGACTTCATTCTATTGTCCATAGTTTATTTCTTGATCCCGTATCACTGATTGAATAAACCTCTACACCGATTAATGACGACACCATTAGCACTCAGTACATTGCTGCGTGAACACGTAAAATTGTTGCGTAACTGCTGTATTCCCTGTAGGGACTGGAGCTTTCTTGTGGACACGGACAAAGGTGCCTGCAGCTGTCCACGTTTTTCAGCGATTTTAGCTTTCTGCCACAGTTGCTAATAAAGAATGTCTGCCCTTGATTTTTTTCTCATAAAACACTTGGTTTTTCACAAATACTTCCACATAAGCTTTTGAATCACCTGAGCAGGTTTTAAGAAATCCAGATAAGATTTTGCTTTGACGCTTACTAACCTGGAAAACCCCGGTGGACGGATGTGTCCGCACTCAGTGTCTCCCTCACGCAGACTGTTTCTTATGGCCTCAGGCACGTTGGGAGCTCTCTCCACACCAGGCCTCTGCCTTTCCGGGTCAGTTTATTCGTGGATGACTGACTTTCTATAGAAAATGCATGTGGCTCAAACACGTGTATTGTCACTGTCCTTCTGCCATTTCCCCCTACACTCTTCCTGCCCCTGGCTCTACAGTCCATTCAATCTGCAAGTGCTGGCTGTGCAGGCCCTGGTGGGGGTGTCAGGAGAGGTCCTGACGGGACAGGCCCACCATGGTGGCCTCAGGAGAGAGCCCCCCGACAGCATCCGGCAGCCCTGCCCTCTGAGGTTACCCGAGGGGCAGGATCCCACTTCCTCACCCACCACAGCCTCTCTGTGCTCACCGGAAATATCCCTGTGGTCTCTGATGACTCACCGGATTCCCAGCTTCCTGTGTGCTATGGACAAGTTCTGTCTGTCTTTTTACTTTGTTTGTTCTTTATATATTTTTAACTGTCCACTCTTTCAGTGAGAGGGAGGGACACGAAATGGCAGTGAACACCACTAGCCCTGCTTGTCCTTAAAAACAGCTGAGACCCTCCCCGCACCGCCTTCGGGCGTTCAATCACTGAAGGAGCAAATCAGCAAGAGGTACACAAAAGCCCACCACAAAGCGCCCACCACCTCCCAGGAAGCCGGTGCCTGGCTGCAGCTAGGACCACGCTGACTGCTGAGTCCGTCTGCCTTGTCTGGTCACATCTCAGGTCCACAGGGCCCAGTCCTCTTACAGCCCGGGGGACAATGCGAACAGGCCAGGCAGGGTCCTGGCCAAGTCCCTTGTCCCCTCTGGCCTGGGCTGCGAGGTCCCGGCCCCTTCAGTGCTGACTTTCCCCCCATGACCCCCAGGGGTCGGTTTCTGGCACCTCAAGCCCATCCCCTGGCTGCGTGTGCTGGGAAGAGGTTTTCCTTCTCTCTATACTGTCCTGTCTCCAGGAGGTGTTTCCTGAAGATCTGGACGACAGAACGAGGGACCCTCAGTGAAATCTGCATTCTGTCTTTTCCTCCAAGGACACCTCCAAAGGCATTTTAGAAAATACGCATGGAAAAAAATATTCAGGTTTTCAAAAATAGTAAATGTTATGAAATAAACTGCCCGTTTCCTCTTTTCTGTATCAAGCAGAAAGCGAGGGGTTATTTTTAGCTCCCGGCGCTCCACTGGGATTGGGGTGCGAGCACATGCCAATACGCACACAGAAAGGTCCTGTTTTATCAGCTGCTCCAGCCCTCACAGTGCCACTCGCAGGAAGCATGTGAGCGGAGCGCTGTCCCCGCCTGCGCCCACGCGGGTCCAAGCATGAAGGCAGCACACATGACGGAGAAACGCACCTCGTCTCCTGTCCTGAGACCCAGAACCTGGCCAGTCGTGCAGCTCCCAAGCTCCGTTTCCTCCTGTGTAAAATCAGGGTCAAGAACCTAAGACCTGAGGTTTACAATGAGGTTTAGTAAGAAAATGTGCCCAAAGCGTTTGACTCACTGCCTGCTATACACTCAGTCCATGGTAGTTACTGCCGAAATGGGGCCCAGACTGTTCACCTTTCCATTTCAGTGGACAGAAGTCCCTCCAGGGACCAGCAGCGCCTGCGGACCCCGAGCCGACACGCCCGTCACCTGGCCCCCAGGCTGCCCCCGACCCAGAGTATCTTTGAGGGTTTCATGGAATAAATATCAAGGAGGCTAAAAGGGCTCCCAATGGCCAAGGTTGCAATGATCTGAGAGAAAAACATAAAAAATGACGGTACGGGATGATCTCACCCACAGTGAGGTGTGTCTGCGCCCATGCTGATGGAAAGATTCAAACGGGAACATAAATGTGGGCAACGTGGAGGCATGAGGGACACAGGACCGCGCAGCGACCGGAGATGCCACGTGCACAGGGAAGCGGAGGGGCGTCACCTACACGCGGGGCGACCCCGCGGGCACGGACCGGGCATCCCGCCGCCTCCCGATAGTGTCACAGGCCTGCGCCGAACGGGAGTGCACCCCGGGCGCCCGCACACATCTGCAGCGCGGGCGCCCCGGGAGGAGGCGTGGCGGACGGGCCGGGGGCGGGGCGGAGCCGGCCCCCCGGGAGGAGGCGTGGCGGACGGGCCGGGGGCGGGGCGGAGCTGGCGCCCCGGGAGGAGGCGTGCCGCACGGGCCGGAGGCGGGGCGGAGCGGGCGCCCCGGGAGGAGGCGTGCCGCACGGGCCGGGGGCGGGGCGGAGCGGGCGCCCCGGGAGGAGGCGTGCCACACGGGCCGGGGGCGGGGGGGAGGAGTGGGGGAGCCTCCTGGCCGCGCGTGCGCAGGAGCCGTCGCCACACGCGCCTGCGCAGCGCCGTCTCCGTTGTTGTCTTTGGACGGCCCGGTGGAGGCCGGCGGAGCGGAGGGCCGGGCCCTTGGCAGGCGGAAGGCTGGGGCGGAGCGTGGGCCTCCCCACTGGTGTTGGGAGTCCCACGCTCTGCCCCGGCCCCCCGCTCCGCCGGCCTCCATCGGGCCCGCTCCCCTCGGAGTCTCCGCCGCAGTGATCAGAGGCAGGGGCTGCCTCTCCCGGAGCGCCCTCGGGCCTCCGGCACCTCGTGCTGCGAACCCCGCACTCCGCTCTGCGCGTGCGCGGGGCCTGGCCCCTCCCTCCCCTGGGCGGGGCTTCGAGCGCTCGCGGCTACGGAGGGTTCCAGTCCAGCGTGGGGTGTAAGCGTCTAAGCGCGAGTCACCGTGCACGCGCACTCAAAGGACTTCGTTTTTCCCTTTCGGCGTAAGGTGTTTTCCTAACGAGAACGTCATAAGAATCCCGTTCTAATAGCTAATTATCTTTTTTGTTCGTATTTAGTAACGGTCGGTGATTTGATAAAAAAAATAAAATAAATGACAGTGCTGGATGAAAGGTCCTTGCCGCCTGTTGGACATTTGGTTTTGCTTTGTTTTGAGGGGGTCATTTCTTCCCGAGGGTCTGGGTCAGGGGGACATTGAGTCAGAATCAAAGATAGGTGCGACAGACCTCCCTGATAGCAAACCAGCAGGGTCAGAGGAACCAGCGGCGCCTGAGACAGCAGCCTGGGGACTGGAGGCCACCGTGAACAGCGGGACGGGACGATGCGGATGCCAGCTCTGAGCGGTGTCATGCTGTAGGAGGCACTACCTACCTAGGACAGTCGCATGTGGCCAGTGTTGTTTGCCATTCCCTATGATTAGGTTCAGCTGCATAAACAGAAACCCAAAATAACAGTGGCTAAAACAGGACAGAAATGCACTTTTTTTGTTCCGTAAAGGAAGTTCAGAGGTTGGCATTCCCAGCTCACACGGAATGTGCATGGGGTCGCCAGCGACCCAGAGTGCTTCCCCGCGCAGCTGCTGTGGCTTCCGTTCTCCCTTCCGAGGTCGCTGAGGGAGCTCTGGTCTTCATATCTGAGCACTCCCTAGCTTCCAAGGAAGTTTCCAGAAGGTCTTCTACACCATAGGATTTCACCATGTGAATTCTGGGACGACACACGTATTAGGTGCATGGCCCCATTGGAGCAAGTTTCTGACCTGTAACTGGGGTAGCACCTCGCTTACACAGTACAGAGCTAAAGATTCTTCTGGTTCCAAGTAGGTGAAGCCCCTTAGCACTCACACTCACACCTGGTTGTAATTCTCACGGCTCCTCTGCTGGACTTTCTGTCCCTGCTGGGTTTGTGGGTGGCTGTCTCAGTGCCAGCAAGGGTGTCATTTCCCATCCCTGAAGCCACTGGGGGACATTGCTCTGGGCAGCTGCTGGGAGAGGATTCACAGAGCAACCTTTTATTCTGCAAAATAAAGATAAAAATCCCCTGGCCCTTGTTTACGGAAGATAAAGAGATCATAGTTATCAAAGGCAACAAAGTGTTCATTAGACTCTATGTAAAGCGTGTATTTAGAGTGTCTGAACGTTTCCTCGTGGAAGCATTTTCAAGGGCATTCCTCTCAGCCCCTATTTTTGTGGGCCAGCCGCACAAGAAACTAGCATTTACCTTGAAGAAAGTCCACAGTGGGTGTTGTGGGAGAGCCATGCTGCACAGGATCCACTCTGCGTGTGCGCCAGGACGTGGTGTCCCAGTCAGCAGCAGCTCCCATCCCACTGGCTTCTGCTGGGGGCCCAGTCCGAGCCCCGCACCTGGCCACCCCAGTGGGCCTCTCGGGGCCTCCACTGCTTCCCCTTCCGTGAGTGTTCTCAAAGCCTCAGACAAAGAAAGGGGAGCGCTGGTGCGGGAGCAGAGGTTGCACCCAAGATGGGCTCTTCCCTGGCAGCAAGGTGCATTTGCTAAACCCAGGGCAGCATCAACTATCCCCTCTCAAGGATGTTCCAACCCCCTCACCCCCACACACACATCACCTAAGGAGGGGCCTGGAGACTGGTCCCCACCTGGCTCCTGTGGTCAAGGCCTGGGGCTTCTTGGCACAAAACCAGCAGGGCAATAGCCTCTGAAGATAAAGGTGTGTCCGTTGTCCCTGGGAGGAAGGTGGCCAAGCAGGCCTGGCAATGGGACATGCAGCCGTGGGCGCTAGGCAGCATGAGGACTTTGGTACAAAGTTTTAGGACCTAGATTGCAAAACACAGGTAGGATCATTGAATTAACTATATAGACGGGGCTGAGATTAAATTTTCCCATCGGTTTACACTGATGCCCCCACTGCCCTGTAGGCCACCCCAGGCCGGTCATCGCATTGCTATAAAGCCTGCCAGGCTTCAGTCCCTGGGGAGCCTAGGCGGCTGCCCACCCTTTTGCGACCAAAGGCGCTGAGATGAGCAGGCGAGAGGCGATTTGGGGCCAGGCCCCCAGGCCCACTGTCAGTGCTGTCGGCAGCCAGTCCCCATGAGGGGGCCAGTGTCACGGAACCAAGCAGGGCCCACCCCCTCAATGAGCAGCAGAACGAAACACCGGACCCCCGGTTTGGCAGTGGAGAAATTAGGGCCGCCTGTTGGCAGGGTGCCAAAGCAAGAGACTGGCGAACCGGGCTCAGAACCTGGCTGCCAATGGCTTGTCATCGGGGACTCTGCAGGTAGAGGCTGAGGCTCAGGGGTTGGGAAGTTTTGTGGTCAGTGCTTCCGCCAGCCTCAGCCGTTTTCCTCAGTCTGATCAGTCTGGGTCCTGACGTCACTTGTCTGGAGCCTTCGTCACGGTGATTGGGCCATGCAACCAGCTGGAGGAACCAGATTCTGCAAACTATCTCATCATTGTGCATCAGTGATGTTATCTTCAAACCAAAATGCAGAAGCTAGGCGCCTTGTGACCATTTTAGTCCTTAAGCTGTCCACGTTTTCCACTTAGCCAGCTACGTTTTTCTTCCATCTCCAGCAAAGTGTACCTTTAGACATTTTTCCTGGAACTTACTTACACCGGGCCTTCAGGATATGACTAACATACTTTCTTAATCTTTCACTGTAAGCTGTGTGACAACCAAAGCAATTGCAACATTTAGTTAAAGTCTGTGCCTGCATCTCGAGACTCTGATCTAATACCTGACCATGTCACTGCTGCCTGCAGCCTTAGCAGGAGTCCCGCTGGGCTGGGCCCACGCTCGGGAGGCCACGGACAAGCATTTAACAAACCCAAGGAGTGGAATGTGCATGGTTTGCCTGGGAGGCTCTCGGCTCTGCTCCGGGCAGAAAGGGCAAACAGGCCCCACGGAGGACAACAGGAGTCAAACGTGGGCGTCAGTCCGTAGGTAGGTGTCAGGATCCCAGGAGGGACGGCTGTGCAGGTCGACCAGGCCGCCTGCGGGTGAGCGTCTGACTGCGGACAAGGCTGTCTGTGTCCTCCTTGCTGAGCAGCAGCAGCTGTGGAAGCCTGGGGCTCAGACGAAGGCACTGAACTTCCAGCACAAGGTGCTGTCCTCAGAGAGGCCACGACTCACAGGGTGGGGGCAGGGACGGGGACGGGGCGGGGACTGATGGTAGGCCTGCAGAAGGCGAATTCTGAAGGGGCCTCTCTCTCCGGCTCCAAGACCCGCATGACAACCCACATTGCTGATAACTTGTCTGAGGGCACTTTGGAGTCTGACACACCGGTGTGAATTTCAGCAGTCACTTTCTCTTGGTCACTCGGCCCTGGCTTCATCCTGTGGGTCTCAGCCTGCAAAGTGCGGCCTGAGTGCACGGCAGATCCTGGGCTGGCTGTGTGAGGGACAAGTGAGTTTCTGAGAGCCAGCACACAGTAGGTGCTCAATACATGTTAGGACCAGCCTCCCACCTCACACCTCTCACATCGCTCAGCTCTGGGCCTGACAACTTCGCACGTCCCTGTCCCTCACTGACCATGCACACCGCTGCCCAGTTTCCTCTGCGTTGCCCGTGGAGGGCAGAGCCTGGTCCTTGTTGGGTGCCTGGGATGTCTGTTCATGTAACAGAGATGTGAGTGGTGGCCCCCAGGGGCAGGAAGGCCTTGTGGAAGGGCAAGTCCATGGTCAGCCCCGATATGCACAAGGATCCAGGGAGGACTGGGAGCTGGTGGGCTGAGGACCACCAGGCCGTGTACTTTCGATGGAGATGGGAAAAGCAAAGTGGACACTGGGAAGTGGCCATGCAGCGTTACCCCTCACCGACCCCCGCGGGGCCCCACTGACTTGGAAGGACATGTGAGTCTCACGGCCAGATGAGCCAGAGCCCCTGCTGGGAGTTTCACTCACCTCCACACGCTGCTGGGGGTGGGACTGACACCCCAGTTCCCGGGCAGGGAGACCAGGTCCGGCTGGGGCCTCCAGTCCCGTTCCTCCATCCCATGTGCCTGCATACACACCAACACACACGGGAATTCACGCCCATGCGCGCGTGCACACATCCACACGTGTGCGTGCTCACACACCAACACACATGAAAGTACATGTCCATGTGTGTACGTACATTCACACTTGTGTGTGCTCATACACCAACACGCACGGGAATGCATGCCCATGCGCGTGTACACACATCCACCTGTGTGCGTACTCACACACCAACATGCACGGGGATGCATGCTCATGCGTGTGTGCACGGATTCACACATGTGCGTACTCACACACCAACATGCATGGGGATGCATGCTCATGCGCGTGTGCACAGATTCACACATGTGCATACTCACACACCAACACACATGAAAGTACATGCCCATGTGTGTGTACGTACATATGTGTGCATGCTCACACACCAACACGCACGGAAGTTCACACCCTGCCTGTGTACACACATTCACACGTGAGCATGCACACACAAGCACACACTCACACATGTGTGCACAAAGACAGTCCTGGGTGCCTTCCTCAGCCCTTCCCAAAGGGGCTTGTCAGCATCTTCCGAGACGGGACCCCAAACACTGTGGGCTCCCAAGCTCTTGGGCCGCTCCCTCACACTCAGAGCAGGGTGGGGGTGGGGGGCACCTGCTCCTGCCCCTCAGAGGGACCAGGGCCCATGGCTCAGGGGCCTCACTCCCTGAGTGACCTTGGGCACGTGCCTGTCCCGGCTGCTCTCAGTTTACCGACTTGTGTGGTGACGGGATGGGGCAGCTGTGCTGGGGCAGGTGCTCGTCCTGGCCGGCTGGGCTTCTGACAAAGGGTGGGGGAAAGTGCAGAAATGTCCTCATCTCCTGCTATTTTTGCAAGAGGCCCCAACACAATTGTTAAAAATAGAAATAATGAGGGAAAGCAGAAGCTTCTGACCTTGAGTCATGAGGACAGGACTGGGTTCCCAGTGTCCCTCTGGCTCGTGATGCTAAATGGTCAGTGTGCTGCCTTTGTCCTTAGCTAATTGATCCTTGGCCTCCAGAGTTTCTGTGGGTTTTGTTGCCATTCTGCTGTTGTTTCAGAAAGCTGGAAAAGTGCTAACAGCTCTCCCTGGTCTTTCTGGGTGTTCCCCACCTGGCGGTACTCCGGGGTCTCGACTGCCCACTGTGCTGGCTGGGCTTCTGTGCGTGCCAGGAATGACCTCTCACCCCCACCCTGCACCCCTGAGCTGCACGTGTGCCCCTGCAAGGGGACTGAGAAGGCCCAGGAGCCTCCAAAACCCTGAGGAGTCTGTCTCCCAGGCGTGGGGGCAGGGCGGGGGCGGGGGCACGTCCAGCGTCTCTGGAAACGAAGTCTCGCGGGGTCCTTGCTGAAAGCCGACCTGTGGGCTCTGCCCACATGCAGCACGCCGGTGCCCACGCCAGCCGCCTTCGCCACAGTCCTATCACCACACACGACAACGAGTAGTGTGACAAAAGCCACCTGTCCGTCATAAAACACGATGTCGCCTTTCTGCAGAACTGTACGCCGTCCTGGGGATCAACCAAGAAACAGCCCATAAAATTCTGAAAGACGACCTCGAAGCACCCCTTCCAATATGGAGGCTGCTGGAGGCAGCTGTTTTCAGGGTGCATCTGCGAGCCGCAACTTAACACGCAAACCGTCCCCGTGCTCAGCCCTCCCCCACGAGCAGCACTGACACGTCAAGGCCATGGGTGACAGTCAGGGGGCACAGGACCCGTCCCTGTGGTGACAACTGGTGGCGCTGTGCTCACGTACTCCGCCTTGTGTCGGGTCGTCGGGAGGGAGGACCTCAGGCCTGTCCTGCCACTGTTTCCTCCGGTGGCACCAGCAGGGATGAGGGCAGACCCCTTCTCTCGGGAAGGCTGTCCAGGGACCCCCCAGCCCCCAGGGCAGAGCCTGGGTGTGTCCAGGACAGGAGACCCCGAGGGCCTGAGCAGGGCTCACCAGGGGCCTGCACCCCACAGCAGAGGAGGGGCATTCCCAACACAGGCTACAGGGGTCTCTGTGGCCCCACAGCAGCCTCAGGGGTCCCCTCACACCCCCCACACGGTGTGGCTCACCAGCATCAGTGCTTTTGCACCGGACCCAGAAATTGGAGCGTTCTGAAAGAGACGTTTCACGGTCATGTGTTCTCTCATTTGCATCTTGCTTGGGGCTTTAAGTATCAAATCTTATTTGTCTAATATTCACATTTTCACCTCTAACCACCAAACCTCGAGGTTATATTCGTGCATTAAGTACTGTTTGGTAAATGCCTTTTAATTTTACAAAATGCCGCCTTCTCCAGTTTTTGCGCTGAACCCAGCGAAGGACAGAATGAGGTCACGGGCGACTCCCTGTGGGTGCTCTGCGTGCAGGGAGGCACTTCCCTACCTCCCGTCGTGGGCTACGACTTCTAACGGGAATGAGTGTTGCGTTTTACAAAGTGGCTCTTCGTGCGTTTCTCCTTCCCCTGTGAGGGGGACGAAGTGAAGTCCTCTCCGCTCACAGGTGAGACGGCCTCGGCGCACGGAAATCGCCGTGTCTTCTGTCTGCTTCGGAGCCTTTTGGAGTGCGTGCCCTTCATCCGCAGTATCCCTTCCTTGAACGTCCGCTCCAGCTGCCTGGCAACGCTGGCCCAGCCTCTGCTTTTAGGGACAAACGTTTGACCATTTTTCCGTTTCTCCTGCAATCATCGTCCTGGCCCCATTCTCTAGTACTTCTTGGGTCAGTTTTGGCCATTTGAAGTTTTCTTTAAAAATACCCTGTTTCACGTGCAGCACCAGACACGATACCTGGAGCGGGACGGTCTCTCCTGGGACGTGCGGGCCCCTCCTTCTGGTCTCACCTCCACTCTCACGCTCACAAGCACTGGCCGTGGCTTCCCCTTTCGCCCCTAAATCAGATTTCACGGCACGCTGACTGTCGCTGGTCCTCGCAGGGAAACGTCTTCGTTCCATCGTCCGTTTTCCTTTGCATTTGTTTCGGTGTTTTCCACATGAACTCTTTCTTTCTTTGGGCTGAGTCCTTTCTCTAGTTCCTTGAACCGAAAGCTTAGTTCACTTCTCTTTACTGGTTATCGTTCTCCCGTAAGTGCTGTGGTCACTCCACGTCTCCTCTGCGGGCCTCTGCAGTGGCGTCGCACACGGTCCAGTAGGTGCTGCGTCCACTCGCGTCTGTTTTTGAACAGCCTGAATTTCCCGTCTGCTTTCCTCCATAAGCGCCAAAGTACGTGAGCGTGCGTTTTTATCTGTGGTATTAATGTCCAGACAGACACATGTTTAAGGCTGAGCTCTTGTTTTATGAAGCTGCATTGTGTCCAGGGAGCAGGCTGTGGACCCCATGGGCACGTGCACCTGGATGTGGGGGGGTGTAGACACGCCCTCGGCGAGCGGCTGCAGACCACCTGCCCTGGAATCCCCGACATCTTTCCTCGTGGCCAGTGGATGCTCCGTTTTCAGGGTTATTTTCGGTGCAACGGAAAAGAATACAAATCACGTCTTTGAATGATACACGATGTAGAAAATAAAGCCAAGACTTTTAATTGTTTTATTTGCTTGCCCTGGGGCTTCTCGATCTGTCACTTTAAATCAGAAGGGAGCTCTGTTTTCCGAAGGCCCTTGAGGCCGGGGAAGCGAAGGGCCCGAGTCCTGGTGAGGAGCCGCTGGAGGTGCCACACAGTCAGTGCAGGTGAGGGAGGAGGCCACGTCCCTGTACAGCCCCCACTCTCGTGCCCACCCCCATCCCCAGGAGGCACCTTCCCCTCAGGGTAAATCCCACCAGCCCATTAGCCCCATGCTAGCCAGGTCCTGGGTAGGCAGGGGAGGTCCGGAATCTTCTCATGCTCTTGGTTCCAACAGACAAGGGTGCAAACCACACGGCCACGCACCTGGGCACATGCGTAAGTCCAGTGAGCAGCACGCCCCCACCCAGGCCCTGCCAGCCCAGCTGCCCCGCCCTCAGCCCCCAGGAGAGCCTGTGGCCAGGACCGGCCTGTGGTCAGTGGTCTGCAGTCTCCCTGCGGGGTCCCGGAGGAGTAACCCTCAGGAAAACATGGTGGCAGATGAGGGGTGTGAGTGCCAGGACCCAAGCCATACGCAGGTCCCTCCTGCCCCGCCTCTAACACAGGCGGGACAGACTGCTGGGCCACAGGAGCCAGGCCTGCACGGGGATGCAGTGGGGAGAGGCGGGGGGCAGTGTGTGTGTGTGCGCTGTGCCATTCCCCTGTCTCCCTGGGCCCTTCTGGACTATTCCCCAGCCCTTCTCCTTCCCTTCCCCTCACTCACGTCAGGCCTCAAGGCCCCTCCTGCAGAGCCCAGACGGTTCCTGTTTCCTTGCCCAGAACACTGTCCCGCAGACTTCCACCTGGTCCTCAGGAGCAAGCCTCCGATCCTGTGTCCCTTCCTCGGGGTCCCCCACCACCCAGAGTGTCTGCTCCCTCTCCGCTGCACCCGGTTTTCGGTGTGATCCCTGCCACCACCTGACATGGTACACGTCGACTCATGGGAGCGCCCGCCAGCACTGGGGCGGACAAAGCCCCTGAACCATTTGCAGGTCTCCGACCAGGCCACATGGTGCCTTCCTGGACACGCGGCCCGGCCCAGGCCCAGGAGGTGCAGTGGGTGCCCAAGGGTGCCGGTCCTTGCGTGTGGGTCTGTGTCTATTTGTGTCTGTGTTTATGTGTGTGTATGTATGTCTGTGGATGTGCCTGCGTGTGTGTCTGCATCTGCCTCTATGTGCCTGTGTGTGTCTCTGTGTGTGTGTGTCTGCGTACATGTTTGCTGTTTATGATTTCCATGGATGGATCAATTCAACCAAATCAGTAGTTCCTCGGACAAGGAATAACGGAGCCAGGCGGAAGGACTCAGGCAAAGGATTTTCATCCTCAGTGCTCCTGCGGGTGTGCAGTTCAAGGGCCTTTTTCTCATGTGTCACCTTCGCCTGTTGACTCGTAACCCCAAGGTGGATGGTTGTTTGTGGGCCCTCCTTTGAGCACCTGCTCTGCCCGGCCTCAGGGCAGACTGTGGACAGGTACCCCCGAGGCCCCTGAATCGATGGGCCGTGTGCATTTTGGGGGAGACAATGATGAGGGCCGGAGATAGTATTTCAGATAGCAGTGGTGCTGCCAGGAAAATGGATAGAGTGGTGGGGGCAGGGAGGATGAGGGCACCTCCAATCACCTGCTTGTGACAATGCTTTGCTAAGGTGACAGCTGAGATGAAACAAGGACTATGGGAGGGGGCCATCCTGTGCTGAGTGGAAGAGTCCAAACAACATCTGAGCTGCCCAGAGAAGGGGCGTTGCGTAAGTGCACAGGAGCCTCCGTGAGGCCCCGCCCGACCCCACAGCCCCACGGGGACACTGACCGTGGGAGGGCTGCTGGGCCTCGGGAGGCGACAGAACACCAAGGCCAAGGGGGACACTTGCTGGACCGGTGACCACAGACCTACGCTCCTTTATGCCTCAGGCAAGTCCTTGCTCCCCCTCAGCGAGATGGGGGGGCTTGTTTCTCAACCTGCATTTCCTGGGCCTCTCTGGGGATCCCTGTGCAAAGTTGCGTCATCTGCACACAGACGGTGCTGGGGGGGGGGGGGGGGGGCAGGGCTCCACCTCCAGGTATGAAACTGTCTCCCCAGTGCTCTGTCTCCAGCGGCAGCTCCAGGACAGCTGCACCCAGTCCTGTCACGTATTTCAAATGGCCTTGCAGACACAGACTAGGGGGGTTGGGACACCACCTGCCTCTGGCAACAAGTGTCCAGTGGGCTCCTATGGGGAGTCGGGCACTGGGCCGGACACCATGATCTGGTGGAGAGTCACGGGGACAGTGTGCCCTGAATTTGTGTGAGAGGAAGCTGAGGTCTGCAGAGGGTGGTGGGTGCCCAGACAGCAGTGCACGAAGGGAAGCAGAGAGTTCCCACCCGGGCCCCACCAGAGACTGGCCTCCGCGCGGTCCTGCTGGGGAGGTTGTGGGTGGGGCGCATCCTTCCTTTACCTGCTTCAGAAATGTGCAACACCTCTGGGCAGGGGAGGCGAGCCCGCGTGCTTGGCGCTGATGAGTCTGAGCCCTCTGCCCTGGCCAGGTTCGCTTACCTCCTTAACTATGACTTTGGGCTGACATTCACGTTCATCTTCCCTTTTAGGGGGTGCTGGGAGTCCAGAAGCTGTGCGTGTGCCCGGGAGAGGCCACGGTGTCAAAGTACCGAGCTCATGGGTATGGGGGAGGGGGGCGACTGTGTGCACCCAGGAGGGAAATCTCACACACACACACACACACACCTGCCCCGCCCAAAGCGAGGGAGGTGCGGCCTCCGGGAACACACCGGGTACCACTCAGTGCCCAGGGAGTCCTAGCTCGAGGCGCCAGCACCGCCAGAGTTAAAGCGCAAGATGGGGGTCCCCTTGGTAGGGTGGGCGGATCCCCAGCGGAATACGTCCCCTCCGGATTTGGGTCAAATACCGCGCTCCTCGCGCTCTCTCTGGTGGCCGCCCCCCTCCCCCTCCACGACTCCCTCACCCGCTGCGGGCGCGCGAGGAGCCGCCGGAGGCGGGGGCGTGGGGCGCAAGGTCGCCGTCTGGCGGCGCAGACGCCCGGCGGCTCCGGGGAGGGACTTGGCCCGGATTCTGGCCCTCCGCTCATCTGGGGAGGAGCCGCGAGGCAGCAGCGAGCGGCGGCCGGCCCCGGGCGGGCAGAGGTCCCGCGCGCAGCGGCCTAGCGCGAGAGCCCACCTCCCCAGCGCGCGCGCGCGGCGCTCCCCTCCCGCTGCCGCGGGACCCGGGCGCGCAGGGCCCGCGCGCTCCCGCCTCGCGCGCTCCGGGACCTGGGTCTCCTCTCGGCCGGCACACCGCGAGAAGAAGGCGCCCTCTCCTTCGCGGGCCCGGAGCTGCAGAGGCGTCGTGGGGCGCGGCCGAGGGGCGGGGAAAAGGGGAAGGGCGAGGAGTCGGCCGGGCCCGGCAGCGACTCGCGGGGCCGCGGCTCCGCCAATCTGGGGGCGCTGACGCGGGGGGCGGCTCCGCGGCGCTCGGATATCTGCCCACCCGGGGCGCGGGGCGCCGAGAGGCTCGGCCGTGCTGACGCTGCGCTCCGGGGACCGCCGCTGCACCTGCCGGGGATCGCTCCCGCCGCGCCGTGCGCCCCCCTCGCCGTGCCCGCCTCCCGCCCAGCCTCCGCGGCCCTGCGCCCTCGTTCCCCTCCAGGTCCCCGCCTCCGGGCCGCAGCGGGAGAGGGCCGAGCCCTGCCCCAAGGAGCCGCCCCTTCTCCGCCCGGCCGGCCCGGCGCCTAGCGCGGCCCACGGAGCCGCGGATCGGATTGCAACGCGCGGTCGCCGCCGCCACCCCCAGGCCGCCGCGCCCTGGCCGGCATGGGCCGCAGCGTTGGGCCCCTGCGCGCCTGATGAGCGCGGCTGGGCTCCCGGAGCCCCGAGCCGGCCACTGCCCGAGCCGGGCCTCGCCCGGCGGCGCCCCCAGCTCCGCGGACGAGGGCCGCAGGGCCCGGGCGCTGAGGGTGCGGCCGCTCCGGAGCGGCGAGGGCGGGGAGCGGCTGGGAGATGGCCCGGCGAGCAGGCGCTCCGGCGGAGGGCGCCTTACACGTGGCGCGGGCGCCGGGACAGCCCCGGTGCTGGTAGCTGTCCGACGCCAGATGGACCTTGACCCGAGCCGCGGCACCGCGTTCGTGCCCAGCCGAGACTAGAGGGGCGCGGGCGGAGCACGCCCCGGAGGCGCCCGGATCCCCAGGCCGCGCTCGGGCGCGCGGCCATGAAGATGATCCTGGTGCGCAGGTTCCGCGTGCTCATCCTGATGGTGTTCCTGGTGGCCTGCGCGCTGCACATCGTGCTGGACCTGCTGCCCAAGCTGGAGCGGCGCGCCGCCCGGCCCTCGGGGGAGCCCGGCTGCTCGTGCGCGCAGCCCGCGGCCGAGGCGGCGGCCCCCGGCTGGGCCACGGCACGGGGCCGCCCCGGGGAGCCTCCGGCCGCCGGCGACGCGGGCTGGCCCAACAAGCACACGCTGCGCATCCTGCAGGACTTCAGCTCCGACCCCTCCTCCAACCTCACGTCCCACTCCCTGGAGAAGCTGCCGCCCGCCGCCGAGCCGGCCGAGGGCGCGATGCGGGGGCCGGAGCCCGCAGCCCGGAGGCCTCGAGACCCCGCGCACCGGCCGCTGCTCCGAGACCCCGGCCCCCGGCGGCCGCTGCCGTCCCCGGACCCCGGCGCGGACGGCTCCCTCCTGGCCAGGCTGTTCGAACACCCGCTCTACCAAGGCGCGGTGCCACCGCTAACCGAGGACGACGTCCTCTTCAATGTCAACAGCGACATCAGGTTCAACCCCAAGGCAGCAGCGGAGAGCCCCGACTGGTGAGCAGGGTCGCGTCACGCGGGTGGGAGCCGGCAGCCGTGCGCCGGTGGACAACCGAGGCCGGCCGGGGCGCGCTCCGCAGGGGATACCGCTGCAGGTCGGAGGCTTTGTCGAAGGAAGCCCAGAGGCCCCCGGGGAGGGCGGCTCGCTGCCTTTGTCTCAGGATGGCTGCCTCCTGAGAAGGGCCGCGGGGCTTGGGAGCGGTCCTGGAGGGCAGAGTGGGCAGCTGCAGCCCGGGAGGGAGGGTCAGTGCTGGCCGCCCAGGGAAGCAGTGCTGGCCGGCATGGCCCGGCCCCAGGCGTGGGAAGCCCAGTCAGGCGATGGATGAGCCAGGTGGGCGGCTGGGAGTGTGAGCCTGCCCCTGACCTCTGCCTGGGAAGCGCGGCTGCCTGGCTGCCAGACACTGGGCACAGTCGCTCTGTGGACACGTCAGGAAGGTCTGGAGAGGCCTGTGAGCGTGTCCACCAGTCACGGAGCACAGAACTGCCAGGCGGTGTGCCGGTCCCAAGCAGCACAGCAAAGGGTCTCCCAGCAGTGTGCGCACACCCCAAGGCCCTCGTGGGCCGCAGAGCTCAACGAGGGCAGATGCCGCAGCCCAGACTGGTGACACATTAACCAGCAGCACGGCCAGGATCCACCACGACCTGCGCGGCTGCCCAGGCCGTGAGGGGAAAGGCCAGGTTTCCAAAACGTCTCGTGAAACCCTCTCTCCCCCAAACTGCGACCGGCCCAGTGTTCCCTGTCGGAACACGCCACAGGGTCCGCCTGGTGGCCTCTGGGCTTTGTCTGCCGGCCGGCCGGGCTGGAGGCCGTGCTGGGGAACACGAGGCTGGCCCATCACAGGGCCAGCGGTCCGTGCCGCGGCCACTAAGACGAGCCCACTCCTCCCTCCAGCCCAGCAGCAAACAGGGTCTGTCCCCCCAGGTGGGCCCCCTGGCCCAAGAGATGTGGGGACGGCCTCGTGGGTGGCAGGTCCACCGGGGGGGCCTCCCGCCTCGCTCCCCATCACAGGCTGCTCTCATTAAAAGTAAATTTAGCCTCTTGCATCATCCCTGCCCCAGGTTGTTGGAGCCCGAGCGCCGCTCCGGGGAGAGGTTCTGACAGACGGGCGTGTCTGCGACTTGCACACAGTCTGTGGTCAGAGACCAGCTCGCTCCCCTGCCCCCCGGGGAAGAGCAGACAGCCCCTCACACCCCGAGATGATGTCATGCCTGTCGGGCTGCCGGGGCGACCCCGGGTGCTGACGTCCTGGGTTTGGTCCCGCTTTAGTTATAGCCCTGCGTGCCGGCGGGGAGGGTAAGTGGGAATTACGGCCTCCGATGTGTAATTAGTCGGCAGAACCGCAGCCGCGGGAAAAGTGCGCAGTCCGCAGGCCGTGTCGGGGCAGGGGACCTCGAGCGAACCTGCGTGCGTTTGGAGCCGAAGTGAAATGCCCCCGGGTCTCTGCTGTCCCTGCTGACTCGGGGTCACCCATTTCTGCAGGCCACACGAGGGTCCTGAGGACGCAGCGTTTCTGCCCACCGGGGAGGCGGCCGTGGACGCCTACCCCAACTGGCTCAAGTTCCACCTTGGCATTAACCGCTACGAGCTGTACTCCAGGCGCAGCCCGGCGGTGGACGCCCTGCTGTGTGACCTCGGCTCGCAGAAGATAACCAGCGTGGGTAGGTGCCCCGCCATGCTGGCCGAGAGGTGGGGCTGCGGGGCTGGGGGGGCCGCACACCTGGCTGAGCGGCACCTCCGGGTCTGGGGGCGGTCTGTGCCAGCAGCCCTCCCAGTGGGGTCCGAGGGCGGGGACGGCTGGGGGCCACCTTCTGTGGTCCCAGATGAGGGAGGGGGACCTGTGCACAGCCTTCCTGTTGCTGCCCCGCTGTGGGGGGCACAGCACTTTCTAGGCCACCGGTGCCCCCCCACAGGGAAGGGTGGCATGCCCCTGGGGCCCTGGGCCCCCCTTGGCATGTTGAGGACATGCCATGGGGCTCAGCCACGTGCTCATGCAGGCCCAGGGGATGCAGGGTGACCCAGGTAGAGGCCATGCAGCCGACCACCCAGAGGCAAGGGCTGAGTCCTTGGGGACCTGCTGCACCGCACAGGACAGGGTGTCCCAGCACCGTTTCAGGAATGTGCGTGACCAACCTTGTCCGCACAGGTTCAGTGCTCCCACTCTCGGGCCCACGTGCGATTTAATGAAGGTCCCCGTTAGTCACTGGTGGCTTGGAGCGGCATGGGGGATGGGCTCGGCCCTGGGGTGGGGACGGTGTCCAGGGACTTCACAAGGCACTGGGCCTGCAGGGGTGGAGGGAAGATGGTGGTGGGTGCGGGGCACCTGAGTGCAGGTCCCCACGCTGGTGGCTGAGCACATGATTCCAACATTTTCTTGGTTTGGGGTAGGCAGCCCCGATGCTGCACAGGTTCTCGTCACCTGGGGTTCCGTCCAGGTGCTGACAAAGGGACGTGGGTGTGACCTCTGAGGCTCACAGGTGATTTTGCAGAGTTCCCCAGAGGCTGGTTTTGTCTCCTGAGCTGGGTGCTGGACCCTCACCTTGTGACAGATGGACTTGCGACTTCCCCCAGCACAGACTGCTTACCCTCATGGAAGGGGACCGGCCGAGCAGGGGGTCACCCCACTCCTTGCTGCCCAGGGGCAGTCTGAGTGCCTCCATCCTGCCCCTCGGGCCCTGGGGAGCAGCCTGTGTGGGAGACGACCACAGCTGGGTGTGGACCGCAGCTGAGGCTGTTGGAGAAACAGCCGGTGCACTGAGTCTGCTCAGCGGGCTTCTGTGGGCACCTCCTGCGTGACCCCCTCCTCTGGGCAGTGGGCAATGCGGGTGAGTCCAGGCTCAGCGAGATTCTGATGCCACAGGACCCAGCAGTTCCAAGGGGACAGGAAAGACGCACACACTGACCAGGAGTCAGTGCCTTAAACACCGCCCAGAGAAGGCCTGAAAGTCCAGAGGGCAACGAGCTCGTCAGGAAGGAGGGGCGAGGACCCTTCGTGAAGTTGCGCTTTCATCACAGAACCTTCTGCGGGGGGGCGGGGCTTTCCGGGAAAGGGAGAACGACAGTTTAAAATCAGGAGGGCTTCAGGAAGTGCAGTGTCCATGGTGAAGAGCTGTCCTGCTGTCGCCTGTGTGCACTGCTGTCCGCCTCAGTTTCCCTGTCTGTCGAGGGGCCTCTGCCTGCTTGGGAACATTGCTTCTGAGTCTCATGGGATGGGTGTGCACACGCCTGTGAAATACTAACTCGTGCTCTGCAGTGTGGGTCTCCATGGCTGCCCCCCGAGGGCCATTGCAGGGTCTGGGCTGGAGGGAGAGTCTGGGCAGGGAGCAAAGCGCTCAGGGACAGCGCTCCGTGCAGGGGCCCAGGTCGGGGGAGGACCTGCCCCTGGGGCTCACGGGCAGCTCGGCCGCCCTGGCATCCTCCTGCCACCATTCCCGCAGGGGCTCGGCCTTGGGGCGCCCTCCCCCACTTTGGCCCAACGGTCCTGGGCAGTGGTGCTGTGAGGTGGACACACCCAGTCCAGGCTTCTGGCTTGGTGTGACCGTGGTGTGCCTCCTGTGCCCTGCGGGCTGAGCTGACCCCTGTTCCGCGGGGCAGCGGGTCCAGCAGAGCAGCCTGGGCATTGTCAGTGGGGTGCTCACGGGAGCACTGGGTGGTGGTGACCTGGACCCTGTGACCTCTGAGAACCAAACGTAACTCATGTGACAGGAAAGCCCTACTCAGCCGAGACTCCTGTGGGGGCCGAGCCCTGACGAGGCCACTGATCATTGTTGCTCTGTCATGGGGAGAGCAGGTGCCCCCGATTCCAGGGCGCTGCCCAGACCATGCAGGGCGTCACACACGGCACCTGTGCCTTTTGTCATCTGAAGTTCTTGAAGCCCTGGAACTCTTCTGCCCCCGGAGATTCTGAAGAAAAACAGGACCCCAGGAAACGCACTTCAGGGAGCCGCCCAGGGGCTTTCTGGGCAAACAGACAAGAGCCGCAGGCAGTGCTGGGCAGGCCCGTGTGGACAGAGCATCCATGCCCGGGGTGGCTGCAGCCTGGACAACGGTGGCCCCAGTCTGGCTGCTGCCTCGGCCTGGCGATGCGCCCAGGTGAGCTCACAGGTGTGGAGAGGCTCCTCTGCCCAAGGACAGGCGGTCCCCTCCCCTGGGAGTGGACCGCAGCCCGAGCACCGTTCCAGGCGTCCAGCCCAACTCTGGGAGCTGCCAGTGCCGCCTGCAGAGCACACGCTTCCTGGCAGGGTCTGTCCCCACTCCCGCCGGACATCGGGCTGAAAACCCAGCTGTGTGAGGCTGCGGCTGCCCCTGCCCCTGGCACTGCTGTGGCCCCGAGGCCCCCGGCAAACCTAGGTGGCAGCCCCTTTCGGGAGCCCAGAGCTGGCCTCGGGACTCCACGGTTCAGCAATGCCATCCTCAGCACGAAACGGAAGAAAAGACAGACACGAAGGTCACAGTGACCACCGATCCCGAGAAAGACTCTAAACTTAAAGAGCTGGAAACCCAGCCGCCTCCCGCCAGCCGCTCTGCCCACGGGGAAGCGGAGGCGTCGCAGACAGGGAGCCACCCACGTGAGCTCCTCTCGGCTCCAGATCCTTCCTCAGCCGGCGGCGCATCCCACTGTGGAGCGGGAGCGCGCAAACGTCAGGGCGGCGATTCCCGCGCGGTCCGTCCCCGACGCTCCGTCCGGGCGGCTCCGCTGCGTGCGCGGCTCAGACCCACGCGTGACACGTGACGCCCGTGCGGCCAGCGGAGGTGCGGCCAGCGGAGGCGCACTCACCGCGGGTCGCGCTCTGGATCCCGCAGCGGTGCCTGTGCTCTGCGGTGACGACCACACCCCACCGGACAGTCCCGGACGCGAAGGATACGGGGCACACCAGCTACTCCGTGCCCGGAATGACGTAGAAGGAGGGAGCCACCCCGGCCCGGGAGGCAACGCAGAGCCGGGGACAGTCCCGGGCACCCGCCGATGGAGCTGGAATCCGGACGAATCGGGTCGCGTCGGGCGTCCTCAGCCGCTGGCCTGGGTGCCCTGGGGTCCCCGCGGCTGCCCTGCTCGTCGTGAGCCACAGGCCGGCTCCTTGGGGAGGCAGCTCCACCCCAGAACAGACACGGCTGCCCCTCCCGCCCCCAGGTGGCAGGTGGCAGCCTCAGGTGGCAGGTGGCAGCTCGGGTCCCACTCAACCTGACGTGGAGGCCCCGTGCTGGGGGGGCCGAGGGCAGGAACGCTGGGGGGCGTGGGGGACAGGTAGCTGAGCCTGGCCCAGGTCGCCTCCCCGCGGACTCGTAGGAGGTCGTGAACAGCCCACGCAGGGGCTGACCCAGCGTCCCCCCAGGGCCCATGGCTCCTGCACTGAACAGGCCGCAGCTGTGGCCCCAGGGCCCAGCGGTGACCCTTCCAGCTCCAGGGCTGGCTTTCCCACAGCTGTCAACATGAAAGCGAGCCCCATAAGGGGCGCCTGGCTGGCGGCAGGGACCCCCAGCACCGGAGCGGGTGTGCGGGCGGAGTTCAGCGCCCCCCAAAGCCTCGTGGCCTGGGGGCTGGAGCGCTGTCTGATTGGCCCAGGAAGGAATCATTAAAGCCGGTGACCCCCGTGATGCAATGGAAATGGGGACGTGGAACGGGGCTTTGCCAGGCCACCGATTGTTCCATGATCGCTGCTTCCGTCTTATTGAACACGCAGTGACGGTGGAACTCCAGGAAGCACAGCCCAGGGGACAGGCTGCAAAACCCCCGCAGACCTGCCCGAGGCCCGGGCAGCGTGGGGCGGGTCTGCGCGACTCGCACTCACGCTGCGCCCCCCACGAATCAGCCTGCGGGGCCGGGGGAGCGCTGGCGGCCACTATTCCACGTGCAAGGTCGCCGCCCCGCGCCCCTCCGCCCCGTCTGCGTCCCGGTGGTTTGCAGGGAAGGGGCTTTGGTTGCTGGCTGTGTTCTGCGGAGGAGGGCGCAGGCAGGGGCGCCAGTGACCGCCCACGTCACGCGCGGGGTGGCGGCGCTGTGAGGAAGGGTGGACGCGAGCTCGGCCCCTTCCCAGACCCCGGTACAAATAGCCCACGTCCCAGGCCTGGGTCCTGGACCCTCGTTCACCACACTCTGTCCCCCGTGGCCTTCTGCACCCACAGCCACGACCAAGCCCCACGGAACCCCGCATAGTGCCTCTGCTCCATGTGCAGTGGGGGACAGCCAGTCCCTGGGGAAGTGTTTAGGCTTCGCAGCTGAGGGGGCGGCTGGAAGCCAGGGCGATGCTTCTGGAGACTTCCGCCCCTCACGGTGACCTGGGGAGCCCCTGGGGGCCCCTGGGACGATGAGCTGTTTACAGCCAGGGGCTCTTCAGGGTCTCATGCCACTAACCTGCTGGGGCTTCCTGGAGGCACCAGGAATGGGGACGGCCCGCAGTGTGGGGGTGTGTGTGTGCACGTGTGCATGTGTGGTGTGTCTGTGTCTGTGCATGTGTGCGCACACGTGTGCATGTGTGTAGTGTGTGTCTGTGTGCATGTGTATAGTTGTGTCTGGTGTGTCTGTGCATGTGTGCACACGCGTGTGCGTGTGTGTAGTGTCTCTGTGCACACGTGTGCGTGTGTGTGGTGTGTGCACGCGTGAATGTGTGGTGTGTGCACGTGTGTGTGCGTGTGAGGGAGCTGTGTCTGTGTGTATGGAGCTGTGTATATGGTGTGTATATGGGTGTGAGTGGGCATGACCCACGGAGTCTGGTGTATGTGTGTTCGTCAACAGCCTCAGCATCGAGGGCTCCTGGGTGCTCTAGAATCATCTGGAAGGAAGTGCCCGGGGGAGGTGGCCTTGCTGGCAGGGTCCTGTGGCTGCCCATCCCAGAAGCCAGGCCCCTTGTGCTGCCACAACACCCGAGTGGGCTGAGGATGTGAGTGTCGGCGTCGCGTGGGCAGAGGGCGCGCTCAGCCTCGCCTGGGGGTCCGCGCGCAGAGCCAGCCCCGCGGCACACAAGGGCGTGGCGCAGCGAGTGACCCTGTGTCTTCTCCCCTGCAGCCATGAAGTCGGGGGGCACTCAGCTGAAGCTCATCATGACCTTCCAGAACTACGGGCAGGCGCTGTTCAAACCCATGAAGTAAGTGCTGGGGCGTCTGGCGCTTGCGGGGGCGGGAGCCGCGTGGGGCCGCACTTCCCGCAGTGCTTCGGGGGCGCCCCCACCCTCGTCCCTGTCACGTGGCGCGCTCTCCCGACCGACCGTCCCGCCAGCAGGAGTGAGCGCTGTGCACAAGGACCGCATGCGGACACGGGAACGGCGCGGAGCGCGCAGCAGGCCTCTGGGCTTGGCAGGCCGCGAGGTGGGGGCGGCACGGCCGCAGGGGAGGGGGCGGCTCGGCAGCGCGCCGGGAGCACGTCCCCCGCAAAGCCTGTGGGTGGGCCGGGGTCCCGGCTTCTCTGTCCGGTTACAGGTAAGAGAACCCCAGGAGGTGGGGAAACTGAGTCCGGGAAGGGCAAGCACGTGTGCACGGCCCGCAGGTGCAACTGCCTGAGCCGGGGCAAGGCCGTGGGCGTCTGAGGCCCCTCCCCTAGCGACAGCGCGCTCCAGCCGGCCGGGCAGGCTGTCCCCCGGGGCCTAGTCCTCCTGCTCCGCTTTCTGGCCAGGTCCAGGCGTCTCTTGGCGCCCGCTCCTCGGCCGCCGCCCGAGCCCCGAGTCTGGCGCTGACTGCGGCCCGGTTGCCCCCCAGCCCCTGCCTCAAGGCTCCAGTAGCCGGGCCCAGGTCCCAGGGACCCTGCACGCGTGTTCCCTGTCCCCCTGCCGACGGGGGCTGCACATGAAACCGCCGTGGTGTGCAACAATCGCGTAGAAACACTAACATCCTCGATTAATTGTCCTCTAAGGAAGATGTCCGTCTGCAAGCGCTCGGTCTCTGGACGCGGTCAGTGGGGTTTTATGAAGGAAGCAGGTGGCAGCACCTTCTCCTCCCACCTTGAAGGACTGGCGTTGGGAGGATCTAGGAGAGGGACAGGTGATGAGGTGTGTGTGGAGCCAGGGGGCCCAGCAGCGTCATTTACGTGGTGTGTGGGTGGCCGTGAGGTGGTCACACGAGGACTGTATCCAGTCATGAAACATGAAAACCAGGGGCTCTTAGGCTGGTGATTTCTGGACAGCCCTCGTAGTTTGGACACAAACATCCCAGGTTTGACTGTCTGTGAAGCACAAGTGGTGGTTTTCAGGCTGTTCAGTTGATTTGCTTTGTTGTTGCTGCTGGGGGGCTGGCCTGGGATTTGAGGCTCAGTACTGGAAACCGTGTGTGCTGTGTGTGTCCACGTGTATGGCTGCGGCAGGGAGGGCCTGGCCATTCCTGTGGGCCCCCCAGGGGATCCCTTCCCCTCACTGGGACTTCGTGCTTTCTCCCCCTGGTGCCCTTACTCAGGCCCCAAAGGCAAACAGATTGCCCAAGAGCCAGTCACGGGTGTGGAGCCAGCAGCGGCCCTGGCTGGCCACAGGGGGACAAGGACCCTTTTGTATCCATGCTCACTGTGGGCTGGCCTCTGGCCGCTCTGTGCCCTCACGCTGACTGTCAGCACCCTCCCCTGTGGGGCCACCGGGCCAAGGCCTTAGTCAGACTTTAACCTGCTCCATGAGAAGCTGTCCGAAGCCAGAGTCCCTCCTAGACTCAGAGCTGCTGGGCCCCAGGCCGTGGTGGGACCATTCTGATCCCTTGTAGATCTCAGCACTTGGGCTCCTCCCGCTCCTGTGTCCCCACCACCCTGGCTCAGTCACCCGTGTCTACTAGGGGCCCACCAAGTATCCAGCAATGAGCAGGACACAGAAGGTACCACCTGGCAAGGGGCTTAAATGCCGTGTGAGGAGATAAACATGGTCGTTTCTGAAGGTGACTCGTGGGGAGGATTCGGGCTGAGCAATGTTGGGGACAGGCAGGGCCTCCCTACGGACCAAGGCGTGCACGGGTCCCCCCACTCAAGACATGATGTGCAGCACAGCTTAAGACTGCAAACACGTACACTGGGAGGGCAGAATGTTCCAGCGACGGCCCTTTGCGGGTCCCGGGTCTGAGGTGGGGGGACAGGGCGAGCTGAGGGCCCAACCCAGGCTGGCACTGTGACTGTGATGGGAGGCGGCAGGTGACTGGGCAGCCTCCCTGGGGGCTGGGCACAGCAGATGGGGAGGAGTTGGAGGGGCAGAGTTCCGGCAGGCGGACACCGGCTGGGGGACACAAGGTATGGGTGCAGGGCCCTGGGGGCCGTGCTGGGACCTCGGGGGGCTGTGCGGGGGTCCAGTGTGCTCTGGGGGTCCAGTGTGCCCACCTGGTGTGGGCGATGAGCCAGAGTGGAATGGGACTGGGGGGCCTGCCCTTGCCGAACAAAGTAAAGGAAGAGGCAGCTCCTGACACATTGGCGACAGGCGCAAAGGCCCCAATGGGGACA
>PVJL010008529.1:42149-66102 GCA_004026885.1 Lyroderma lyra
CCCCCCCGCCCTCGCCGACTGCAGCGAACCAGTCCGTGGGGGCGTCTGGACATCGCGCCCCCAGTTTAAAACCAGAGCGAGCCGTTTGCTTTTTTCCGAGAACATCCTCCTGAACAGCAACGTCGGGCGTGTGTCTCTGTGCTTCCCTCCGGTTACGGGGCCTCTGCGGGACGGGAGCCTGCGGCCCTGCCCTGGAGGGGCTCCTGCCGTGACGTCACGGCGCAGTCCCGTCCGTGACACTGGAGGAGCTGTCGGGGGTGTTTTCGGAAGGCGGCAGTTTTCACGCTGAGAGCAAACCGTCCCCCTTTGCCTTTGAAATCGAGTCTGAGTCGTTGCAAATGTGTTTAAATGGAAATGACCTCACAGGCTCTTGACAGGTCCAAGTCGTCTTCGAATCATCCTTAATCGGTTTAAGTTGACGTCAGCGGTTCAGCCGTCTCCTCCCAGGAGCGACTTCGCCGCCGAGCCGGCCTGGACCGCAGCTGCAGGGCCTTCCTGAGAGCCTTCCACAGGGTGGGGCCGGCTCGCCTGAACTTCACGCCCTGCCTGTTCCCTAAGCCCCCCACCCCCGCACTGAGCCTGTCACCGGGTCAGGGGTCATTGGCTCCTCAGCTGCTGTCTCACAGGGACAGTCCTGCTGTGCCCGGTGGCGTGTGCTGTGACCTCAGAGGCTGCTTGGAGCTGATCCTCCCATGCAGGGGTGCAGGGGCAAAGGCACTGAGGGTGTGGTCAGTCCCCTGGGGCTGTCGCCTGCCCCCCCTCCCGGTCACCTGGAGAGGACGCTGGCTTCTGTTCCAGGAAACGTGGTCCCCTGTCCCTCACCCCAGCTGGGCCTCCCAGTGTCCCCTCTGCCAGGCCAGGCATGAGCTCGGGGTGCTCAGCCAGCCCCCCTGCATCCCTCACCAGGTAGGAGGCCTAGACCGAGGTGGGCCACGCCCTCCCCCTGCCCTCCGCCTGCCCTCCCGCACCTGGGCTCACGGGCTGCCAGCACACCTGGAGGAAGGAGAGGCAGCCAGGGCCAGCCTGCCCGCGGCCGCAGGGTCAGTACTTTTCCAGAGTGCTCCCCGTGCAGCTGAGTCAGCAACAGCACCTTCTGTTCTGCCGTGCAGCCCAGGTGGTGGCAGTGGGGGTGGCAGGCCACCCTCAGAAAGGAGCAGGTCCATCTCCTCCCTCCATGGGGGTGAGGAAGGAAATCCCAGTGTCCCCATGCTGCCTGGCTCCGCTGGCCCCCGGCACCCCACACATGTCCCTGCACTGTCTCCCGCTCAGCAGGCTGGCCCTGAGAGGAGCCAGTGTGCCCCCTGCAGCAGACAGTGCAGGAGAAGACCCTGGATGTGGGGACACGGGTGAAGCCGGTGGCTCATGGAGGATGTCACACCACCAGAGCTTCCGGGGTGTGACAGGCTGGGGGGACCCTGTTCCTTTCACTCTGTTGCTGGCAGATCCTCATCACCCCACCCACCCCCCATTTATTGTGGTGCTAACTCGGGGACACCAGCGGGGAGCCAGCTCCTCCTCTCTCAGGGGCCTCACCCCTTGGCCCCGCCAGTCCCCTCGTATGTGTGTGTGGACCCGCTCGGAGGACAGAGGCCGGAGGGCTGGCTCAGGCATATGCCCAGAGCCATCTGAGTGTCTGGTGGAGACAGGCGTGCAGGAATCGCCCCCAATTTACAGCTGGGGAAACTAAGTCAAGGAGTTCCACCCGCAGTCCCTGCTGGAACAGGCCGGGCACCTTCGGCAGTCCACCCCTGCCCGCCACGGGTGTTTGCTGAGCACAGCCCAGGGGGCCGAATCACCACAGGTTAAATGGGGGCCCTGCCCTACGGCTCCTGCACATCGGGGAGCTTCCCAATGGGCATGGAAGCCCCAGGGGCATCTCACACCACTTCGAGAGGGAAGAGTCACCAGGTACAGGGACACGGTGCTCCACCACAGCTTCTGGCACTTCCGGGCTGCTCAGGCCCCAGGGCCGGGGACAGAGCCACTTCTGTCTGGAACAGCCTGGCGACGAGGAAGGCCTGAGGGAGGGGATGTGCAAGAACAGGAACAATCCTGGCCCCTGGGCACAGAGCCTCCGGGAAGGGGCTGCACGCTTCCCAGAGCAGCAGGGCACAGAGCCACCTGCCTTCCAGGTGTGTGTCCTGCTGGGGTGGGGGGCTGCGGGAGGCCAGAGCATGGCAGATGGCAGTGCTCCCTTTCAGCATCACAGAGGCGACTGTGCTGCCAGCCCCCGGCTCACCCACCCTCGGGGCTGCCCCCTCACCTCCCTGCCCACCGGCTCTCGTCCTCGGGGTCCCTGAGCGTCCATCGCTGGGACCCGGGCTGGGCAGCAGGACAGGCTTTCTGACCCGCATGTGCTCGCCATTCATCTGTCCTTGAGCTCTGAGACGCCTTCCTCAGCAGGGATGTCGATGTCTGCCTCTCACAGATGCTGCATGCTCCCCCACCCCCCGCCCCGGTCCCTCCGTGTGGCTGTCCCAGGCCCTGCTTTTTACTCGTGGAGGTCCCTTCTGATAGCCCTGCTCTGGCGGGGGGCGGGGGGGTGGTGCTCGCGAGAGCCTCAGGCCACATGGGTGTGCTGCGTGTGTACACATGTTGTATGTGTGTACAGGCCAGTCAGAACTAAGGAGGCAGGAAGGGAGCAGAGGGACGAGGCGGGAGGAGGCAGGGTATGGGGTCCTGGGGTCCTGGGCACCAGGTGTGCTGGTGACAGGGAGGTGTCCCACAGGTGACTCCAAGACAGCCTCTCCCTCACGTCCCCCCAGGGAACTGAAGGGTAGCTGAGCGCAGGCTGAGGGACACTCTGTCTACTCTGACCCTGGCCTCCAGCTCACTGCCTGGAGAGGTCAAGGGCGGCCTGGCTCTGTCCAGGGGCGGTGGTCCTGCTGCCCGGCACCTCCCCATCATATGCCCAGGAGCCACCAGCTTTGAGGGCTCAGACACAAGGGGCTGCCTTTCGCTGTCAGCCTCTCCGGAGAGTCCGTGTTTGGCTGGTGGCTTGGATCGGGTGGTGGGCTGAAACTCCTCTGTGGGGGGAAACCTGACTCGTGGTGTTTGCCAGTTTCTGTGCCAAACTGCGTCCTCCATGGCCAAGGTCAAGCCCCCCACGGGAGGTGGCTGCAGATGCCATTGGGAGATAAGCATCACTGGTCATGTGTGCTCTCCACCTGCTGACGCTGGAGGTGCTGGCCGGCTCCGCACAGGGGTGGCAGTGAAACGTCACAAAGGAGCTGCAGAGTTGCATGATTTACGTGTATGTGACTTTCAGATGTAACTCAGTAACTGTGGGCTCATGTGATGTAATTTTTAACGAGTGCTTTTAACGACCCACTGGCAAAATCCTTGGAACTGTAACACTTGGGTCTCACGAGCTGGTACGAGCCATGTGTCCCCTCATGCCGGAAGATTTTCTGTGACAAACGCTCTGTGTTTTGTCCTCTTGTCTCCAGGCAAACGAGGGAGCAGGAGACACCCCCTGACTTCTTTTATTTCTCCGACTACGAGAGGCACAACGCGGAGATCGCGGCCTTCCACCTGGACAGGTGAGCCGGTCCCCGCTGCGGCTCCCAGCAGAGGCCAGCACGAGGGTCCAGAGGAGTGGGGGGCCCTGTCTGCACGGCAGCCCCCTGGCCTGATGTGGGCCTAAGCCTCCCACTCAGGGTGTGGCCCAGGGGGAGGGAATGAGAGTCGGGGCTGCACCCCTGTCCTGCAGACAGACCGGCAGAGCCTCGGGCCCCAGGAGATAAAAGATGTGGGTTCACTCGTCCCCGCCAGACGGGTCAGGGGAGCGTGAGGCAAAGACCCCTCCCCATCCCTTTTTTGCCAGGATCCTGGACTTCCGCCGGGTCCCTCCTGTGGCTGGCAGGATGATCAACATGACCAAGGAGATCCGGGACGTCACGCGGGACAAGAAGCTGTGGAGGACCTTCTTCATCTCTCCAGGTACGCTGCGCCCAGGGCGCCGGGGAGCCTCCTCCTGACACACGAGAGCATGTGTGCCACCGGGCTCCAGCCAGCCGCACGCTCTGCCCATGCATGGAGCGTGTGCACGCACATCGTGGTTTTCAAAGGCTGCCCCCCCCCCCCGGCAGTGGGGTCACACCCAGGTGGCCCCCCGGGAGGTTACTTCTGCCACGTGTTTGCTTCCCAAGGCACACTGGGCCCGTTTTGGACAATTCCCGAGCTCTCCGGGAGAGGAGACCTCTGTCCTCTGCTGGCCACGCCCAGGCTGTGGGGCTACTCCATGTCCCTTTCCTTTGGCATTTTTACTGCAATGTTCATAGTGATAGGTTTCAGAGGTTCAAACATGAAGACGACACCTTGTCCCTCATGCCCACTGCCCAGTTTGGCCAGGGGCAGCACCCTTTTGCGTCCGATGCAAGTCCCCACATTCCTGTCCAGGCCTTGTTTCGGGGCTGTCATCTTGGAACTGCCCGGAAGGCTGTGTCAAGAGTCAGGCAGAGAGAGGTCAGGATGCCCTGTTCCTGCTGAGAACATGTCGTGGTAGTGGCCACTCAGGCTGCACAGGGTCCCCTCACCTCAAGTGGAACCAGTCCCCCTGGGTACCAGCAATATCCCAGGCCCTGCTGCTCCTGCCGTCGGGGCCAGAACGAGGTTGGACAGGCCCGTGGGGAATCCTGCCGTGTGGGGACCAGGGCGACTGCACCCTGTACCTGTGGGTGACACATGAAGGGTCCTAGGTGACGGCCCACAGCATTCCACAGGGAGACGTGCTGGCGCTGAGATTCTGCATGGGGCCGGCCTGTGGGACACGCGGTTTCCTCATCCCGTTCTAAAGGGCTACATCGAGGTGTAAGGACGCACGGCTGTGAGCCCTGTCACCCAGCGCTGTCCCCTCCCACTGCCTCCCCATCCCCCAGACAACTCGTGATCTGCTTGTGTCCTTTCCTGTGTCCCTTTCTGTGTGTCTTCATGCGACGGCATCCGTGTGCAATCCACCCACATGGCTGTGGTGCCCACAGTGTGTTTCCTCTCACTTCTGCCCCCGGGGACAGAACCCCAGTAGGAGGGCAGGGGGGCGGAGCCCGGCCGGCTGGGAGCGCAGGTCCTGGGAGGGGAGGTGCACCGGCCTCCCGCTGTGGCACGCATCTGAGCTGGCCCGCTATCTTGTATCACTGCGCCTAAGAGTTCTTCGTGTGTGATAAACACTGGACCCTTTTACAGGTCTGTGATTTGCAACCCACCCCCCAACCCGCCTTGGGTTGTCCCCTCACTTCCTGGACAGTGCGATGCCTCGTTTAGCCGTTGCTCGGTCTCTGGGATTTCCGTAAACTCCGGGGTAGTTCTGAGAGTGCGCAGAAGGAAGGCGCAGCTGTGTGGCCTTGGGCAGGTCCGTGCCCTCTCTGGGCCTCTGCTCCCTGTCCGGAGGGGTTGGGACGCCTGACTGCCCGGAGCCCTGCCTGCCTGGGTGCGGCGGAGGCCCGGCCCCAGGAGCGCGAGCTGCACAGGAGGGGCCCCGCCGAGCAGCCTGTCCCTCTGCCCTCAGCCAACAACGTCTGCTTCTACGGGGAGTGCTCGTACTACTGCTCCACGGAGCACGCCCTCTGCGGGAAGCCCGACCAGATCGAGGGCTCGCTGGCGGCCTTCCTGCCTGACCTGTCGCTAGCCAAGAGGAAGACGTGGCGGAACCCCTGGCGACGCTCCTATCACAAGCGCAAAAAGGCAGAGTGAGTGGGGGCGGGGCCGCGGATGGGCGGGGCCGCGGGGCGGGGCCTCGAGGTGGGCGGGGCCTCCCCTGTACTTGCACGGTCCCAGGAGGGCTCGCTTCTGCCCATTTTGCAGCAGGAGAACGAGCTCCCCGGGGTGTTGGGCCTGTCACCGGCCACACGGGTGTGAGGAGTGACAGCGAGGGGAGGCAGACCCAGCTCTGCCCCATTAGGAAGGGCGGCCCACAGTGCTGCCGCGCCGCCCCACGGGGGCCCTGGAAACACAGCCTCTCAGTTCTGCACGCGGCTTTCGCTCCCTCCTGCCCTTCTTGTCCCTCGTGCAGGAGAGACATCCGTTCTTGCAGCCACCAAGGTGTCCTTGTGAGTGTGACGTCCAGGCCCTGTAGTCTCCAGACATCAGTCTAGGGCTGAGTGGCGTGGCTTCGTCACCTCCTGGCCCCATACTTCTGTTAATGCAGCCTCGGCCCGCTGCGGGCGCGTGTCCACCTGCAGACACTTCCTGTATGGGGACAGCTTCTCCCCAGCCCCCGGCCGCTCACACTGGCTCCCCACAGGTGGGAGGTGGACCCCGACTACTGTGAGGAGGTGAAGCAGACGCCACCTTATGATGGCGGCCAGCGCATCCTGGATGTCATGGACATGACCATTTTCGACTTCCTCATGGGTACGTCTGGCGAGTCCTGGATGCCGGGGCAGGGGCCGGGCTCCTCTGTGTCCTTCGCTGTGGCAGCTCGAAGTCGGGCTGTGCCGCACGCCATCATCAGTGGTGGCTGTGTTTGCTTTCCTGCACAGGAAACATGGACCGCCATCACTACGAGACTTTCGAGAAGTTTGGGAATGAGACGTTCATCATCCACTTAGACAACGGGAGAGGGTCAGTCCTGCTCTTGCCCCACCAGACACAGTGAGAGGCCGGCCGTGTACCACCTGCCCGGGGGCAGCCCAGACCAGAGGAGCGGGCTCCCTGTGGGGAGGGACATGGCTGTCCCCAGAGGTCCGCTCGGTGGATGCAGGCACTGGTAACCGGGGCTCCGGGAGGCAGGAGGGCTTTATGACGTTATTCACCTGATTCTCACATGACCCTGTGAGCTGGGTCCTGTTACCCCCGTGTGTTGCCCTGGGAAAACTAAGGCCAGACAAGCTGCTGGCCTAGAAGCACAGGGCTGCCAGGGGAGGGTCCTCCCCATACACAGGCGTCTGGGGCCCACTAGTAGGCTGACCAGCCCCTGCTGCCCCACCAGGAGGGCCCACCGCCACTGACCAGCCCTGACCTGCCCTGCACCAGGCCCGGGGTTCGCATGTAGGGGACCCCATTCCAGATCAAAGCTGTGCGTGCTCGGGGCCTCAGAGAAATCGGCACTGGGCACCTGGACGGATGAGTGTGTGGGTCACGCACTCCAACTGCTGACCGGCCCCCAGCCTGCCCGGGACCTGCACCTGGGTCGGGGACAGTAGGGACCAGGCCACACTGCCGGCCTGCAGAGTCCTTGCAGCCCAGCCAGGTGCACACGAGGTGCCTCTCCTGCTGGTGCTCCTGTCCCCCGTGTGCACGGTGTCCTCCTGCGTGGTCCCCCCCACACACAACAGTTCTGCTCTTGTCCTGCAGGTTTGGAAAGTATTCCCACGACGAGCTCTCCATTCTGGTGCCTTTACAGCAGTGCTGCAGGTACCTCCCCTCTGCTCTCTGAGGAGCCCCGGCCCTGTCACCGTGCCATTCTGCCACCTTCCACAGGGCTCCCCATCCCATGTCCTCCTTTTGGTTGAGGGGACAGGCTGTGGGGCAAAGCCACCTGCACTCCCAAGTAGGGCATCTCAGTGATTGCCCTCCGGGACTGTGTTCTGGGTGAGCGGCCATCCGCCAGGACCACTGGGCCTCCCAGGGGCCACCATCCTGCAAGGCGGGACCCTCATGGCTGCGCCCCTGGAGGGCAGGGCCTGGGCAGGACTCACCCTGTTGAGGGCTGATGAGGCACTTGATCCCTGGTGTCCCCCTCGCATCGACTAAGCACGCTGTCCCTCCTGCCGGGCCCTGACCTCTCTGTCCCCTGCAGGATCAGAAAGTCCACCTACCTGCGGCTGCAGCTCCTGGCCAAGGAGGAATACAAGCTGAGCCTGCTGATGGCGGAGTCCCTGCGGAAGGACCGGGTGGCCCCCGTGCTGTACCGGCCGCACCTGGAGGCCCTGGACCGGCGGCTGCGCCTGGTGCTGCGCACGGTGGGCGGCTGCCTCGAGAAGGACGGGCTGCACAGCGTCCTGCACGACGACCTGGACCCTGAGCACAGAGGCGCCCCCCGGAGGTAGTGACCGGGAGCCGCCGGCCTGCGCTGCCCAGGGACACGGCTGCTGTGGGCGCTGGGGACCTCGGGAAGGCGCAGTCCTCCGGCGGTGTGTCCCACAGGCCACTTCTTACTCGTCTTGGAGACCTGGAGAGGCTGGGGCGGGAGCGCTCTGCGCTCAGAACAGCGGCGCCCGGGGCGGCGACCCACCCTTTTGTACGGAAGGGAAGCCTTTACTTACGGTTTTGTATTTATACGCGGATTCCATGTATATAAATAGCTACACCGACCCCAGACCACCTACCAAGTTCACACAAGAGGCCACAGCCGTCCGGCAGGTCCCCAGGAAGGGGCCTCGCGCTCCGGGCCTGGCGGCGGATAAAACGCTTTTCTCCCCCTTCTCGGCGGCACTCGCAGGGCGGGGAGTCCCCGCGGAGACCGCAGGCGGCGCATCACGGACGCAGCGACCCGCCGGCACCGCGTACGGTTTCCACCCAGCGGGAACGGACCGGTGATGGCGCTTCCGCGCTGCGCGCACTCGGTGCGAATGCGCCGCGCGGGGCTCCACGGCCGCGGCCGCTCCCCCTCGCTGCGTTTTTGTGGAATAGTTTGCAATGTGATAAAGTGCAATAAAGATGCAGCAAATGTGTGTTGGGGGCCTTGGCTGGCTGCCCGCCCACCCACCCACCCTCCAAAAAGCAGGCGCTGGGGTGGCCTGGCACCTGGGGCTGGGAGGAGGGGCCTCAGTCAGGCTGCAGCTCTCTCCAAAGTGAGGGGCCGGTGGGGGACACAGCGGGGGTGCGGGGTGCTGCCCCAGGTCCTGCTCCTGCTGTGGGGGCTCAAGAGAGTTGGTGAGATCCCCAAGCCACAGGCTGGCCCCAAAGGGTGACATCGGGTGGGAGCAGGACAGCAGTGGCTGCTTGTACACGGTTGCTCTGAGTCAAAGGTGCCCCAAGACCTCCAGCCCCGCAGCCGAATGCATCCCCACCTGTGAGCCTGGGCGGCTCTGGCTGGTTACAACAGTCCCCAGGAGTGTCTCTTGCCTATGAGCTCAGGCCACCTGCTGCCCGAGCCCCAGAGTCCTCAAAGCACCAGAGCCCCGCCCGCGCACAGAGCTCCAGAAGTCACAGCCCCTCCTCACCTTTGGTTGTGCGTGTCCTCACTTGTCCCTCCCCCACTGTGAAGCCGTCCATGCAGAGTATTTCTGGTCTAGAACTAAACTGCAAGTCTGGCTTCACTGTTCTCATGTTACAGATGGGGAAACTGAGGCTCGGGAGAGTAAGTCACTGCCCACAAGTCAGGTTAGGTTCCTAGAACAGCACAGCCAGTGCTGCCAAGCCTCCCCTGGATCTGGAGGCCACTGGGGCTGAAGTCACATAAGACAGGCTCACCTGCAGGGCCAAGCACACGTGGCGTCAGGCTGCAGAGAGTCTGCAGGGAGTGAGTGGGGTGATGTGACACAGAGGGCCCCAAAAGCCTGCCCCCTGCCGCGTCTGTCTTCCTCGCACTGAGTCAGCCCAGCTGACGCCCTGCTTCCTTTGTACCTGCCGCCAGCTTGCCCCCCCCGTGGGCCACATCTCCAGCCCCTCCCTGAGTCGTTGCTATGGGAACGGGAGGGGGTGGGATGGGGCAGGGGTCTGCTGATTTTCATTATTTGATCAGTGGTTATTTAGGACTTTTTACACTGTGCACATTTCTCAGGCTGATACACATTCAAAGTGCAGCCAGAGCTGCTGGATGGGAGGGGACGTGGGGTCAGTATGCAGCCATGAGTCAGGGACCAGCCAGGCCCCAGCACCAAGACCAGCACTGTGATCAGCACCGAGACCAGCACCGAGACCAGCTCCAAGACCAGCACTGAGACCAGCACTGAGACCAGCACCGAGACCAGCTCTGAGACCAGCTCTGAGACCAGCACCGCTCTGAGACCAGCACTGAGACCAGCTCTGAGACCAGCTCTGAGACCAGCACCGTGACCAACACCGAGACCAGCACCGTGACCAGCTCCGAGACCAGCACTGTGACCAGCTCTGAGACCAGCTCTGAGACCAGCACCAAGACCAGTACCGTGACCAACACCGAGACCAGCACCGAGACCAGCTCCGAGACCAGCACTGCCTCCCCGCCTGCGGCATGAGCAGCCTGGCTACCTCCTCTCTGCTCCTCACGCTGGCTCTGAAGGTAGGAGCCACCACTGCGTTGCGCCCATTCTCCAGAAGTCTAAACTGGGCCCAGATTGGTTAAATGACTGTCCTGCATTCGACCTGGAGTGAATGGCATCAGGGACCCGAATCTGCCTGGCCTCCAGATGGCAGAGTCTGTTCACCCCAGACCCGCCGCCTCCTGTCTTCAACAGTAGATCGCATCTTTGCATTTTCAAACTCAGGAGCCATGCTCCACCCTGCAGCTGTCACAACCACAAACAGCGACCCCAGACCAGCCGCCGCCCCCCCCAAGGCTCTGGCAAAGCCACGGACGCAGGGGCGGGGGGCAGGGGATGAGATGGGCCAAGGGAGTCTAGAGCAGAATGAAGAAAAGAGCTTTCAATTAGATTCCTCTCGCTGCAGCGTCCACAAGTGGGACAGCGTTTTGCCAGAGGGGCCTGTGAGCACGTGTGCGTGAGGATTCAAACATGATTTTTAAAAAACAAAACTGAGGACGAGATGAAAGCACAACCCCTCCCTCCGTCGGCCTGAGACCCCACTTTGGAGGATGGAGAGGCCAGCAGGAGCGGGTGGCACCCTGGTGGACGCTGTGGGCGGCTCAGAGGGCAGAGGCACTTCTGGACTGGAAGTGAGTGAGTAAACAGGTAAATCAATACGTGAGTGGGGACTCCTGCATGACCCCCGCCCCGTGGGCCGCAGGGGACAGGTGTGAGGGGCTGTGGGAATGCAGGTGGGTGTTTGCACCCCCATTTCCCAGTCCCCCATCCGGAAATCTGAGCTGGACAAAGGCCGAGGGGAACCCACTCATGTCCTGAAGAGCAGTGTGGCAAAGGCCACCTCGTGGACGCGGGCTGCCTGGCCCTCTCTGGAGATGCCCCACAGCCACCTGGGAGCAAGTCAAATACACAGGTGCCTGGGGTGGTCTCCCGAAGCCCACGCCCATGGGGGTGGAGGGGCCGGGCGCCACAGCAGGCTCCCAGGGGGTCCAGACACGGGGCCCCCCAACACCCTCCTGGGGCCGAGGCCTCACCCGAGTGGCCCCAGCAGCACCCAGTGCAGACCCTCAGCCTGTCTCTCCCACACCAGTTACCACGGAAACCTCCCCCCACCCGTGAGGGGCCCCACCAGAGCAGCTGAGCACAGAAGGCCCGAGGAGCCCTCCCTGGGGGCTGGGGGCGGCTGGTTAGGGGACAGGAATTCCAAAGCCCCGTGTGTGTGTGTCGGGTGGGGCCCCCATGCACAAAAGGGACTCTTCCTCTCAGAGCTGGCATTTGGGAGGAAGGGACGTGCGGGCTGGTGGCCCTGCCACCTGTGAGCCATGCCTCCACATAGTGGGGATGGAGGCCGAGCCCCCTCAGAGGGGCGGGCTAACTCCCAGGTCCAGGGCAGCCAGGCAGGTTGTGAGGGCGCTGCAGCCCGCCAGCCCCACCCAAGGCTCCTGTGTCCCCCCACGACTCTCAGCAGAGGGGTCCCGCAGCCCTGCGGTCCCAGGGAGGGTCCTGAGGAGGGTCCCGGGGATGCCCACACTGGGGCACATGCCCGTGCCTGGTCCCCGTGCACCACCTAGAGGAAAGCCCAGGAAAAGCAGGGCCCATGGGGCAGGGCACAGGTGATGCCCACAGCCTGGGCCTGACCGCTGGGCCTCCAGCCAGACCTCCCCGTCCTCTCGGCAGCAGGGCACAGGGTGACCCCCTCAGGCCTCCCCGCCAGGCCCACGGCCCCAGGCAGCAGCCTGTGGGTCTCGCTGTCCACTGTCTGCTGATGCCTGGCGTGGTGCCCGGTGCTCCAAAAGTACCTCCTGAGGTGGTTTTCCCGTGAGTGAATGCAAGTCCTGCGCACCAGCAAACATTCACACTCTTTTCCACACAGAAGTCTGGAGTTCCTCTAGGAGGCGATGGAAGCTATTGAAGCACTCCGGCCTTCCGGAAGCTTCCAGAAGCACTACCTCTGTGATGCTGCACGGCCTCCACCCAGGAGCCCTTGAGCCGGCTGCCTGGCCACTTTTCCTGGTCTCAGCGGGAGCGCTCTCCCTGCACCTCAGATGGTGTGTGTCTGAGATGGTCAGCGTCCACTTCCCCACCAGCCTGGAGGCCACGTGCGGTCAGGAGTGCTGCACACCCCACGGTGTCCTCGTGCCTGTGGCACAGCTCCCCACACAGCCAGGTCCGCACTAGCGGTGGCTGCAGAGCAGCTCTGCCCGGTTACGGCCCCACGACCTCTGCTGCCCGGCCCTTGCACTGAACCTTTGGGGTTCCACCGAGGCAGCACCCTGCCGGCCCCGAGCCCAGGCCCAGGCCGGCCTGGTTCGTCGTGGCTCCGCCGCACTTTGGGCCCTGTCCGCCCTGCACCCTCTGCAGCACGCCTCCCAACACCAGCTCACCTGGAGAGGCGGCCCTCACCTGTGGCTCCTCTGCCAGGTGTCACCCCTGGGCAGCCTCCGTCCCGGGCCTGAGCGGAGCTGTCGGCGCCTCTGGGCTGGTGCCTCCAGCAAGAGACCTGGAACCCCCTGGCTGAGTGGGGGGCAGCGGTGACCCCAGCCGGGCCAGGAGCGGGGCAGGAGGTCACTGGCTCCGTCCTTCCTCTGGCTGTGACACTAACACAGAAGGTTCTGGGGGATGTTTTCCATCTCACACTTGGTGACTGAGGCGCTTTGCTTCTGCTGTAACAGCAGAGACGCCTGGTCACCAGGACGGAACCCCAGGGCGCCGGTCGCCTCCATTCCCGCTGGCGGCCCGAGCGCCTCCCAGGTGCCCAGCAGTCGGCTCGAGCCCCGCCGCGCTGGGAGAACGGCAGGGACGTAGCGTGCGAGCGTGCGTGCGTGCGTGCGTCTCCCGCGTCCTCACGGCGCGCCCCGTCCCCACGCTGCCCCGCGCGGAGCTGCCCCAGGAGGCGGGAAGGGCCCTGGACCTCGGGCCGGCCCGGTGCGGTCGGAGCGCGACACGCAGGGCCTGGGACGCGGCTGAGGGCACAGCCCTGCAGGCTCCTGCCCTCCAGAACACGGGCCGCGTCCGCGCACCAAGGAACCGGCCCCGGCAAATTCTCAGGCACAGACTGGCCCGTGATTGCGCACACAACGAGGCGCCTGACATCGCGTGCCCGGAAGGACGGCGAGCGTGTGTACAAGCGAATTCTGGAACAGCAAGAGTCCTCTGGGCGGGAGGGGAGCGGGGAGTCAGGTCCACGTGACGGCAGGAGAGCACTCAGTGCGGTAGCACTGCACACCTGGAACCATCTGGAACCACGTAACTCCCGCTAACCAGTGTCGCCCCAATAAATTCAACTATTAAAGAAAATCACGTCTTGGGGAGCTCCCCGGTGGTGCAGTGGCTCAGGCTTCGGCGCTGTCCACGCTGCGGCCTGGGCTCCATGCCCAGCCAGGGAGCCACCCACATACCAACAACCAATCATGTCTTTAAAGAATGTTGTGTGTCACCCGCAGTGGTGTCTGTGCTCCGTCACAGGACAAGTGACCGCAGCAGGGACAGTGGCTGGATCTGAAGGGTGGGACACAGATTCATCTTGATGCCTTTCTCTACTTTACATTCTTTCTCTAACAGACACAACTTTTCATTAAAAAGCACAGATGTACACACGTGAGCTCTGATGGGGCGTCATGGAGACAACCAGCGGTCCCCTGGGGTCCCCTCCCCCCTCCCCCCCGTTAACCTGCTCTGAGCCGAGCACGAGCATCAGGACAAGTCACTGTTTCATTGCTGTCTCAATGGATGCACTGGTGAGACCACCACTGCTGGTGTCAAGAACACCCGAGGACAGGTGGCAGTCCCTTTGGCTGGTGTCACAGCTGTCCCCAAATTTCCCAGACAGGACTTGGCACAGGCCTCCTTGTGGGGGTGTCTGAGCTGGGTTCCGTCCTGCCTCACCCCACAGGAGGGGGGCAACTCTGGGCGTGTTGGGTACCTTTGTACCCCTGAACATGGGCACGCACAGTGGTAGCAGACTCCAACCTCCCAGGCCTGACACGTGGGCGGGCTCCCAGACCCACCCCTGGTCCCACTCAGTGTCCTGCTGCCCAGGGAGGTGCATGGGAGAGCCTGCAGTGCAAAGCCCCTGCCCCTGCCTCCCGGCCTGGGTGCCCCGGCCAACGGTGATGCAGCGGGCGGGGCTCCCTCCCACTGTCCTTGGAGGCAGCTGTCCCCTGCATCTGAGTGTCTACCCTTAGCTCTGAGGGACCCGAGAAGAGTGGTGGTTGTGCAGATTTCTCGTTGCCCTGCTCTGAGACTGCAGGTGGTGCCCACTTGTGACTGCAGAGCTGTGAGCTAGCAGGTGGGTAGTGGACGAGGCCACTAAGGCTGTGGCAGCTGGTTACATGGCAACAGAGCAGGTTACAGAAATCACTGTGAGTTTTGTGTCGTTTTTATTGCACGAGACATACACCGTCCTAACAAAAATTAACTCTCTACTGCTCCTCTCCCCAGAGGTCACTGCTGTGATCAGCTTAGGTGACTTGTCCACATCTTTTTGTGAGAGAGGCTGGAGTCCTGCGTTGCCAGGTACCAGCTATGGGACTGAGCGATTCGCTCGTGGAGCTGTCGGTGGGCCTCCCGTACGTGACAGCTCAGGCAGTGCTGGCACAGGGACTGCTCAGGCCGTTCCTCGTAACGACCGGGTGTCTGCACGCGTGTGCGGGCACAAGTAAGGCTGTGGTGACGTCTGGTTCCGTGTTCACGCGGGACAGGCTGCAGGCAAGTGTAGCCAGTGGCTCTGGGGACTTGGTTGTCCTCTGCGGTGGCTTCTGTCTTTGTGGAGCTCAAGCAAACTGCTCTCCCGTGTTGGTGGGTTTGAAAGCTGCCTGCAGCCCCCTCCCAGGCCCGAGGTCCCAGGTGTAAAGTCCAGGCCCCCCGGCACCGTGTGAGACCCACAGGCAGACTCCTGTCATCATGTCGAATGCATCTGCAGACCTGACACACACAGCGGGGTTCCATGGGGGGGCGGGGGGGCCGGAGTACAAAATGCATCATGGGATTGGGGGCCCATTCCCACCCCGCACAAAGGAGCCCAGGCTGCAGCAGGAAGGCAGGCACTGCCTCCGTGTCACACATTTTGACTTCGGTGCTTCCCATCAGCCCCTGCATTTTGGGCACGAGAGCTCGTAAGCTGGAGCTCGTTGCAAAGTCGGGATGGTTGTCACTGCTCCCCGTGCACGGCCCTTACAAGGGAAGGGACTGTGTTCAAGGCTGGACGGGCACACGTGGGACGTGTGAGGTGTGGAACGGGCCAGGCACAGCTTGTGCCTCAGGGACATGGCTTTGCCTGGGGGGTCAGACAGGGAACAGGGGCTCCAGGTGGCACCAACTCAAATTCCCCTCCCTGCAAGGCTGGGTTTAGGTTGGGCCCAGGAGGCACTCGCCCAGATTCGGAAGGCTGGGGTGACGTAGCAGCTGTCACGATCTGTCTGACAAGGGCTCAGCATCCTTAAGCCACGTGTCCCTGCTCACTGAAGCCGCTGGGACAGGGGACAGCCTGGAGCTCCTCCGGCTCCTGCGGGGCTTCCGCCCGACCGTGGGGGCCCCAGGGCCCAGGCTCTCAGAGAGCTCTCCTGCAGCTGGAGGGAAGGAGGAAGGGAGCAGGAGGAGGGGCTGGCCGGCTGCGGGCGGCTGGGGAAGAAGACCCCACGAGAGGGGAGGTGGGGGAGAGCTCCTCTGGCGTAAGGGTGACTCCACGCCCACACCGCTCTTCTGGGAAGTTCCTTCCCACAGCTGTGCAGCCGGGGGCTGGGCTTCCATAACCACTAGGAAGAGGTGGTGCGAGAGGGTGTCCAAAACGTGATGCCACAGCGATTTTCATTAAGCCCTAATGTTGAGGTAATTCTAGGTTCCACGCAGTTGTAGGAAATAAAGCAAACCCCAGGCACCCTCTACCCACTTTCCCGAGTGACATCTTGCCAAACCCTAGGGTGACACCAGCACCCGCTTCAGATCGCACCTCAACTCTTCCCCAAACTTCCCGACGCCCCTCGTCTCGATGCTGTCTCGTGTCACCTTTCATAGCTGTGACCACGTCCCTCCTGCCCCCCTTTTCTCCTGGCCCTTGGCGACCACAGATGTGTTCACTTTGCCAGTTGGTCATTCCAAGGTCACGTGCTCGGCATCCTTGTATGTAGCCGTCTGAGACTGGCTTTTTCACTGGGCCCCAGGTTCACCTGCTGTCCCTGTGTTGCTGTTGGAGGCTGTGTGCATTCCTAGGTGACGTCCTGTGAAGTGGGTGGGGTCTGTGGACTGGGTGGAGTCTCATAGAGTGGGTGGAGTCTGCAGTGGGTGGAGTCTGTGGAGTGGGTGGAGTCCCTGCAGGGGGTGTGCAGGGGGTGGAATCTGTGGAGTGGGTGGAGTCCCATGGAGTGGGTGGAGTCCATGCAGTGGATGGTCTGTGGGGTCGGTGGAGTTCCTGCAGTGGTTGTGCAGTGGGTGGAGTCCGTGGGGTGGGTGGAGTCCATGAGATGGGTGGAGTCCCGTGGAGTGGGTGGAGTCCACGGAGAGGGAGGAGTCCACACAGTGGGTGGGGTCCATGGAGTGGGTGGTGTCTGTGCACTGGGTGGAGTCCCATGCAGTGGGTGATTCCGTGCAGTGGGAGGAGTCCGTGCAGTGGGTGTGCAGTGGGTGGAGTCCTGTGCAGTGGGTGGGTCCCTGCAGTGGGTGTGCAGTGGGTGTGCAGTGGGTGGAGTCCTGTGCAGTGGGTGGGTCCCTGCAGTGGGTGTGCAGTGGGTGGAGTCCTGTGCAGTGGGTGGGTCCCTGCAGTGGGTGTGCAGTGGGTGTGCAGTGGGTGAAGTCCGTGCAGTGGGAGGAGTCCGTGCAGTGGGAGGAGTCCGTGCAGTGGGTGTGCAGAGGGTGGAGTCCTATGCAGTGGGTGGAGTCCTGTGCAGTGGGTGGAGTCCCTGCAGCGGGAGGGCCACAGCTTGTTCAGCTACTTCTCTGAGGAAGGACTTCTGGGCTGATTCCGCTTTGGGGAGAGGAATCTGTGTGACCCCTGGGGACAAATGCCCAGGAGACATGGCAGTTGCATGTGTAGTTCTTTAGGAAACTACCGCAGTGTTTTCGCGAGCTTTACCCTTTTCCCGTGTTTGGTGTGGACATCTGAGAGGACAGCAGGGAGCCACTGAATGTGTCTGAGCCGGAGCTGCCTCGCACGACACAGAAGCCGGAGCAGAAGGGCGACGCAGGGCCGCCCCGCTGTGTCCAGGGGGGCGCGGTGCACCCTTCTCCGCCCTCCGGGGCCGCGGGCTGCACTGAGCACAGGTCGTTTCAGAGCTGAAGGCGCTGCTCTGAAGGGAGGCCTTTCTGTACAAGACCGTCCAGGCTTCCCGCCCCACACAGACCCACCCCCGCACATGAGCCCCGGACACGCCTTCTGGGGGCCCGCCCCCGCTTCAGATCGCACCTCCACTCTTCTTCCCCAAACTTCCTGACGCCCCTCGTCTTCCCTGCGCCCGCCCTCCGCGCACGAGGACAGGCGCTCCGGCGTGCAAGGCGGGGAAGCAGCCCCGGCCGCCCAGTCTCGCCGCCGGAGCCCACTGAGCGCGCGGCCCGCCTCGCTCACAGCCGCTCCCGGGGCCCCCGTGTCGCTGGAGGAGCTCGGATCCAGGCGGGGACACAGGCGGGGCTTCCCGCCCGGACCCCAACGCTCCGGAGGGGCTGCAGCCCCGGGCTGCTCTGTGGTCGGGCTCCCGGCTCGGGTCTGGCAGCCCACGAGTCCGCTCCGGGGACCTGGGTGCCCGGGAAGAACCTCGTGTGTCCGGGTGCGCCCAAGGCGCACGGACCCGGGAGGTCCCAGGAGAAGTCCGCCAGTTCAGGGGACCCGCGAGCACCTCCGGCTCGGGCTGCGGGGATCCAGCGAGCCCGGCCCTGAACTCTGGGGCCCGCGCAGGGAGCGCCGAGGGGCGCCCCGGGCGGGGAGGGGAGGCAGCGCGCGGCTGCCCCGCCCGTCAGACCACCCAGCGCGCCCCTGCCGCCTCCCGCCCGGGTCGGAGGGTCACCGAGACCCCCGCTCCGCTCCCCTCCTCCGCTCTCACAGCGGCTGGGGCCTCCCCCGCGACGGGATTGGATGCGAGAGGACGGGGTGGGGGCGGGTGGGGGGACCCCAGAAGCCCAGCTTCCTAGCTCGGGCGGAGAGCATCCCGCCGCGCAGACGCCGCTGGTCCCCGCGGCCAGGACCTCGGCACAGACCCGGAGAGCCGGCGGGCGGCGCGGAGGCGGCGGCAGCTCAGCGGTGGCCCCGCGGGCGCCACGATGTTCGACAGCTCGCAGTATCCCTACAACTGCTTCAACCACGACGCCGACGACTACCCGGCCGGCAGCTCCGACGAGGAAAAGCGGCTCACGCGGCCCGCGTACAGGTGACCTCGGGGGCGGGGGCGGGAGCTGCGGGGCACAGCGACCCTCCCCCCAGGGAGCTCGGGCAGCTAGGACCTGCCTGGGACGGGGGGAGGGCTTTCTTCTCCCTGGGGGGCTCAGAGAAGGCACACCGCGGTCCACACTTTTAGACCCAGCCCGAGAAGGTCCTTTCCACCTCCCGGAGCAGAGCCCACGTGTGAGGGAGAGCTTCTGGGGTCCCAGATGAAGCGGGGAGCCCCCGGGTCACACACCTGAGCACCCCCTTCTGTTCTCCATGTCCTACACTCCGAGGCGCCTCTGGAGGGGACCTGTATGCCAGGCTGGCCTGGGGGACACTCCGGATGGCTCTGCGGGGCCCCTTCGGCACCCAGCGTGGCCTGACGCTCCTGTTTGCAGCTACATCGCTCTGATCGCCATGGCCATCCAGCAGAGCCCCGCGGGCAGGGTGACCCTGTCCGGCATCTACGACTTCATCATGCGCAAGTTCCCCTATTACCGTGCCAACCAGCGGGCCTGGCAGAACTCCATCCGCCACAACCTGTCCCTCAACAGCTGCTTCATCAAGGTGAGACACACACACACACCCGCGAGCGGCCCCTGAGTGTCCCAGGCTTGGTGGCACCTGGGCACAGTCATCCCTGATGGCGGGGAGGGTATTTGCAGCGGCAGCTGCTGGAGAGGTCATTCTCAGTAAACTGAGCTGCTTCCTCCTGCTGCGTGAGCAACAGCCACCCACCCCGAGAACAGGGATCCCCACCTCCTATGTGAGCCAGTCCCACTGAGCCCGTCACTCTGCAGGTGCCGCGGACCGAGGGTCACGAGAAGGGCAAAGGCAGCTACTGGACATTCGCAGGCGGCTGTGAGTCGCTGCTGGACCTCTTCGAGAGTGGCAACTACCGGCGGAGGCGCCGGCGGCGCGGCCCCAAGCGTGAGGGGGCGAGAGCGGCGTGTGCTGGGGGTGCCGAGGGGCCCCCGGGGCCCCCAGACCCGGCCAGCGCCCCAGGGGCCCCGGCCCTTGGCCGCCAGCCACCCACCCCTGCCTGCTCGGCCGCCCTGGAGAAGGGGGCACACAAGGACGTCAAGTTCAGCATAGACTACATCCTCTCCTCCCCCCACCCCTTTCCTGGGCCCAGGTCACCCCACCCCACGCAGGCGGCCCCACCGGCGAACCTCCACTTGTGGACGATGTGAGAGGGGCTGCAGCTGTCCGCTCCCTGTAGGGAGTCTGGGGTCTCCTGGGTGTTTTCAGCCTCTCCTCGAGCCAAGAGTGAGGTTTTGCCAACACCTTGCCAAGGTCCGTGGGACCCTGCTGGGTGCTGACAGCCTGGGCTGTGGGCAAGGGAGGGGAGCTGGCCTCGGACAGGGGGTCTGGTGCTGGGCCCCCTCCCCTCCGAAAGAAGGGCTCCCTGCAGGAAAACCCATGGGGTTCCTGTCTAACGTGAGGGTTTGCTCTAGAGTTATGGACAATTCCTGCTGGAGGACTAAGGACACACCCAGGCACATTCAAGGTAACGTCCCATTACTGGTCATTGAGAATGTGCCATGCAGACAGCCACCCCGGAAGCTGACGTGAGTGACAGCGTGACATTGGTGAGCATCTCCTTAGAGATAAAAGTAGTGAGAACGTGGAAATGCCGGATGCTAACTGACCCCCTGAATGTTGCCCCAAGCTTTTTGGCTATGTCCCTGTGACAGTGATGTGACTGGACGTGACAGATGGCCTCTGGATTGTTTAAGAAATACCATGCACGTTTTTAGGAGGGACGGAGGGAGGGAAGACGGGCAAGAAGGAGACACAAACAGAGGGGTCCAGGTTTGGGACAACGCTCTCCTTTCTGGATCTTCTGGGAGGAGGGGGCTCCTCTTCGGGCGGGATGCACCCACTGTTTTCCGAGAAGGCAGACGTTCCCTGGCAGGCGGTCGGTGAACCCCACTCCGCGGTGCGGTGTGCACACTTGGAGGTGGTACACTCCATTTGAAATGTAAATTATGTAATTACTGTGTAGAGACCGGCATTTTAAAAAACGTAATTATGCACAGTGAAACTATTTGACCAATCTTATCCTTTGTCACCAGCCCATTTTTGCAGTTAATTGCTTCCCACGACTTAATTTGAACATTAGTATGGATTACACCTCATCTGATTCACTAGGTGACAATGACGGGCTAGTTCTGTAAACGGCAAAAACACACTCGAGGAGGCCGCGGTCTCACCGGGGAACCTGCGGTCCTGCCTCATCGAGCTCCGGAGAACGGGCAGGGAGACAGGTGGGCGGGCCGCTGAGCCAGAGGCTGGGTCCGAGGTGGCATCGTCCCTGACTCGGGGGTGGGCAGTTCATTAAAGCACGGGGGGCCTCCCTCCACCTATAAAAAGACTCGGTGTGCTCCTTCAGTTGTGTGGGAAGAGGGTGCGACACATGCAGGTGATGGGCCCCCGCCCCACCGACCCCATGGGAGAGGGGACCTGTGTCTGAGACGGCAGGCCGGTGACACGCAGGACACCTCTCCTTCACAGAAGCCAGCTGCCGGACCTCTGCTGGGGGGCGTGTCGCAGCCCGCCAGGCCTGGTGCTGCACCCCAACGCCAGCCGTCCGCACAGCAGCCCCGGGGGGGTGGGTGCAAGTCTTGACCTCATTCTGCAGGGCCCAGGCCTGGGGCTCCGGGAGGGGCTGCTCATGCCTTCTCCGTGCTGTGGCTCACCCTGGCTCAGCATGGCGTGTGCGTATGTGCGTGTGTGTGCATGTGTGTGTGCACATGTGTGTGTGGTGTCTGCCTTCCTGTCACTTATGCCCCTTTGTCGGATGCGCTGAAAGCATCGTTCTAAGTCACACCAGAAATCATTTTAGATGGTGCAACGTTGCAGGTGGTACCGTACTAAGTGCACGGCATTTGGAGGCTCTGAAGATGTATTTTTCCGCGACCAGCTGTGCAAATAACATTTGCATATATCTTTTGGGGTCTTGCTCTATTCCTGCACGTCACTGGGGCGCGTGAAGCCTGAGTGAGAACAGAACCACCTTTGCTCCAAGGAGACCATCTCTGGTGGGGGTGGCGAGGGCGTGGCCCTGGGAGGAGCTGGGGCCTTGACAGGCACGCCTTCCCGCGCAGATGCCCCTGGGCAGCAGCAAGCAGAGGGCGGGCACCAGCGTGCAGATCTGTGCACGACAAGGTGTAACATTTGTTTTGCAAAGGATATCAATCATGTTTTTAAAGGCGGAGGGACATTTTCAATTTGCTGGAGTATGATATCCTGCAACTTCGGAAGGGCTCCCAGCCCTCAGAGTGAGTGGCATTTAATACCAAACAACACGGCGGGTGAGGGCTGGCTCTGACCTATTCAAATGTCGCTGCCACCACGCAGACGCGCCCAGCGCAATCATAATTAAGTACTTTATGCCTCCCTTGCAAATCCCTTGATTGATCACCGATATGCACATTACCACATTACCCCGAGCAGATGTCTGCCACACGCAGTTATGGATCACCAGGTTTCCATTAACACAGTTGGGAGGTGGGAGTTAGGGGACTTTGTGCAAATTACAGTCATGCGGAGCAAAGTTTCTGGGCTTGGCGGCATCCGGACCTGGGACCCTTCTCCCAAGCCACCCCGGGGGCTGTGGGGTGTCCCTCCTCACAGGGCTGGCCCCAGCGAGCTGCAGGCTGCAGCAGTGATCAGCCCTGATGCTTCCTGAGGACCACGGGCAGCCTCAGGACGGCAGGACAGCAGCCCCGGCAGCTCTGGGCATGCAGACCAGCCTTGGACAACGCCCTTCGGCCTGGACCAGGGGCATCCCCAGGGAGGCTGACTGTGCCCACAGGGGACATTTCCCTCTCCAGCAAGCTGCTGACCTTGGCCCCTGGTCTTCCCTGGGGCAGCAGAAAGAAGGCCTTTTTTCTCTTTAGACTCCTTCCTCCCTTTATTGAGCAGATCTGGAGGCTGTTTGTTCATTCAATCAACAAACATTCACTGGGTGCTGGGGCGCAATAATGAACCAGCCGCCAGCCGTGCTCCAGCCACGGAGTACACGCACTTCCACGCCCTGCGCAGCCGGGAGGCAGCCCTGCACAGGCTGCTGAGATGGGAGTAACTCAGCGTGAGGACAACCACCAGCTGGGAGCCTGGTCGGGCAGGACCTACCCAGAGTGCAGAGGGGCAACCGGGCTGAGAGGAGAGGCTATTCCAGGTGGGGGCAGCAAGCAGAAATGCTGGTGGAAAGGAGGTGGGTGGGGCTTGCAGAATAGACCGGAAGGCCTGTGTGGCTGGAGGGAGGCGCAGGAGGGGAGAACTGCATGAGGAGACCCCAGTCTGCTCTCCCAGCTCCCAAATCCAGGTCAGACATCCCATTTCCTGAATCTCTGAAATGCAGCTCACACATCTGTGTCAGTTTTTCACATGCACACACACATACACGTATATCTACATATACACATAGATATAGTTTCTTGGTATGGGGAACCCTTGTAGTACAATCACCTCCCATGTTCTGGGCACTTTACCTTGGTTAATATGGCCTCCATACTGGCTTACTTGAGCACATACACCACGCAAGCCTTTCTCCTGGACCTGTCCTATCCTGTGCTTGTGAAACTGAGTTCAGGGACCCCGAATACGGATGTGACGAGGGTGTGGACCTGCCTGCTAGTGCCCCCACCGCACTGCCCCCCTCGCCCCCACGGGGCCCTTGCAGCAATTATTCCTGCAGGAACCGGGAAAACCCAAGTACACTTGCCGGCCATTACCTGTCATCCGATATACTCGGCCCAGTGAGCAACCCATGAACGTCTGAAGAACGACATGCTTTCACCCCATTAGGAAGACCAGCTGCCTCCTCCTAAATGGGCCTCGGCCACGGCCACGGGAGACACCGGCTCCTCAGAACCTCTCGCTGGGCCGCACCGCTGTCGTCACCCATTAACCGCCTTCCTGTGCTTTCGCGCAATGACATTTGTGCCAGCTTTAGGCGACTTCAGGCCCAGCGTCCGGTGAGATGCGAGTTCACTCAACTGAGACCGGAGGTATGAGATTTCTAATAAACGGGCCACGCGGCGTGACAGTTTACAAAGAGAAGGAACTGCGGTGGGAACGTTTCAACTCCACACAACTTCCCTGTGACCCCGTGTGGAATGTGGGCACCGGCTGACGACAGCACCACGAGGAGGCTGCCCACACGAGATACCCTCCTGCGCCGCACCGTAGAGGGTCCCTGGACCCTCACCAGGCTGCGGGCCACCTCCGTGTTTACAAGGACACTGCTTAGCATGCGCACCCACCTGCCCCACATGGCCGGCAAGCGCCTCCCACACCCCCCACCCCCCAGACAGCCCCGCCCCCCACGCCTTCCATGCCTACACGTCCCGCACGTCCCCACCCACACCCCCATACCCCCGCCCCATCCCTGCCCACACCCCCACGCCCCTCCCCCTCCCCCCACGCACCCCTGTGCCCCGCACGTCTGCCCCACGCACCCCACGCCCCTCCC